>VZTR01019449.1:15833-77037 GCA_013400775.1 Chaetops frenatus | reverse complement strand
GGCCGCCAGGCCTTGGGGCCCGGAGCGGCCGGCCTGGGCCATGCCGGAGTTACCTTCCACGCGGGCGAAAGTCGAAGAGACCTTCAAACTTCCCGCTCCTAAAAATGTAAGCTTCGCAAAGACGCCCCTAATATTCAAGTGGCTACACGAAGTGCCCATCTTAAAATTAGCCAATCCGTGGGCTCCTCACCTCTGCTGAAAGCTGTCCCGGCGGAAGTAGGAAAACAAAGAACCCCCCCCAGGAAGGAGAAAAAAAAGTTGTTGTCCTTTAAACCACAACAAGTATATTTCCAGTTTTTACAGAACTTCATAAAACAGAACAGTTGAAAAAAAAATCAGAAAAAAACCCCCAAAGATTAATTCTTAAATTCTGTAGCATTTTGTCTCTTCCATTAGGATATGGAAGGATCAGGAAGCATCAACCTATTCAGTGAATCAAGAATTCCTGGATCAAGGGGGCCGAAGGTGAGTGGGTGTTCTGGGGAAGGGGAGTTTAATTTGTTGTCGGGTTGTTTGGTTTGCTTTGGGGTTTTTTCAAAACAAAAGTGTCCTCTGTTCTGCTTCTTGGAAACATACAGCCCCAATCAGATATAGATTGAGAGTCACAACACTGAAATGGGTTCACTTGCCCTAGAATGTCATTAAAATAACTGTGTCGTCCAAAGAATCTGAATCATATTTCTCTGATGCCTCATGAGCTAGATTCTGCTCTGATATATTTTTGAGATATTAAAGGGTGAAATAAAGGTTTTCATGTTATCTAGCTCTCTATTCCTCCTTTCACCCTAATAGATTCCCCTCTTGCATATGAAGGTGAATCACACATGCAAAGAGGAACCTGAAATGTTATAGTTTGACAATCAAATGTGCATAGTATGACATGCCACTATTAAAGTAAAAAACTGCTCCCAGTAGTGTGGAAGCAATGTCACAGACAAAGGGATGCTTTTTTCTCCATTAGTGTGTCTCAGGAGATTTTTTGCTAGTGTGAATCACTTAAATCATCAAGTAGGGAATATGGGAATATAATGCATCAGTGCTTACCAGATCACTTGGATTTATTGTCATTCTTAACAATACAAGGACATCCAGTGGTTTAGTCTGGCAACAAAAGAAGACAAAGGCATGATCCAGTAGCTCCTTATGAGTCTCTGAGGGGCAACTGCAGGTATGATGAAGTCAAACTGTTCCTTGCAGTGCCAGATGGTGCAGTAAGGGACAGTGGTCACAATTTGCACCTTGAGATGTTCAGGCTAAGCCTTAGGAGAAGGCTATTCACTAGGAGGTTGGTGCAGGACTGGGGTAATTTGCCCAGAGAAGTTGCAGGTCTTGAAGTTACCAAGACTTTTCTGGACAGAGACATGACTGACCTGATCTGAAGCTGGTGGCAGTTCTGCTTCAAGGGGGTGGTTGGATTAGATGGTCTCCACAGGCCTGTACAATCCTGTGCCTGTGATTTCATGAATCATCAGACCCAAATAAACACTGGAGGCAGGAGTGACTTTGAGCAGCTCTTTATTCTGTTGGTTTTAAACACTAGTAATTGTGAGTCACTGAATTTGTAGCTGATAGCTTTGAGAGCTTTGCCCCTCTTATGTCTTTCCTAGATATTAAAAATAGCATAAAAATACAGTTACAAAAATGAGTATTGAATCTGTTAGCTGAAACAAGGAGGTGTCCAAAACCAGGGCCAAAATTGTGCATTCTGACCTCCCTTAGCCACAGCCTTAATTTCACATTTGGTTTTATAACAGGTATTGTTTCCATGTCACTCAGCTCTAAATATTCAAAAAATGTCTTGTTGCAGTTTAACAAAATTTTCCTGCAAAATATTACTGCTTAATTACGCTGCAAAGTTTGAATCAGTATAGAAGGCAGACGAGAAAAAGAAGATAAGAAAAATAAAAGTTTTTCTGTAATCATGAAAATGCTTTTGCATACTTACTGGTACTGCATTATGAGCCTTAGAACAACTCCCGAGTACCCAGTGGTGTTTAGGTGAAAACAGAGAATCTGCATCTAAGGGAGCTGCAACTCAAAACAGCTGCTAGGAAATAAATTACCTTTATTGGCACTGTCTTTGTATTTGTTGAGATTTTTATTAATCTTTTATCAGAAAGTAGTGGTTGTGTATTGAAGTAGAAAAATAAAACTAATTTTTTCTGATGGTTCAGCTCTCTTTTCCAAGGTTTCTATTTTTTTCTTCCACAGGTCAGTGTAAAGTTTCATTGGTGTTTTCTCATTATTTAACATCACCATTTATTAGTGTCTCCATATTCCAGATAAAGACAACTCAATCACTTTGTTGAATTCCTTTCTCTTCCATTCAACTTTCTAAAATGAGTAATAATGAACTGCAGTCCATTCTACCATCAAAGAGCCATGATTGTGCTTTATAACCAATGTCACCATATAGAGATGAGACGAATTTGAATTTCCAAATGGTTTTTGAAACAAATATTTTGGGAAACTACTTTTAAACCTAGCAAGATGGTGTTGCCTCTAAACTGGTAACAAATCTTAATTTTAAAAAAAGCAAATTCAAAAAATTATAAGCAGTTGAAAGCAATCCATTGCAACAAATGCACTTGGATACATTTATTTCTAATATTTTCTAAAAATATGTATAGTATGTAGTGACAGCACTAAAGTTGTCTTTGTAAGAAAAAGTACTTTTTTTTGCTCTCTGTTAATACTACAAGTCTCCAGGATTGTTTTTGTAACAGCTGTGGTTGTGAGTTAAGTTTTTTTCTGAAAAAGATTTATTTTGAAATGCCATGTGGATTTACCAGTAAATTCAGTGTATTTTTATAGGGTTCTGCAGGAAGACTTGGACAGCAGGGACCATTAGGACCAAAGGTAAAAACACTTGAAAGATAATTTATACTGCTTTGGCATATATTTTTTTTATATTTTTTATTTCTATATTCCCAGAATTTGCCTGAACATAACAAATTTCATTTAAGATTCATATACTGATTAAGTATGGGACAAATTTTGTTCCCATTTACACTGGATATCTATCCAGAATGTCTATTATTAGAATATCTATTATTAGAATTATTTAATATCCAACAATAGCAGTGGGTAAGTACTAACTGGGCTATTACATTCCGTGGCATCTTTGTTAAATTTTTTTAGGACATTTGGCATTGGAAAATTTCTCTTTGTTGCTCATTTATATGTGTTTCTGGTTTTCAAGAGGCTATATGTATGCTGTTGAAAGAGAAATCTGCATGAGGAGGCCTTCTGATCCCAGAAAGTTACAGGAAAACTTTCAGGAAGGTGCTAGGGGGAAGAAGGGAGGAGCAATGACTACTTTGCCTTGGTTTCATTTGAGCTTAGAAGTGACTGAATTTTTCCACTTTGATGCTGCTATCGGTTGTGTAACCCATGAGGAAAAAATGGAGAGATGAAAAATCACAGAAGAAAAGGGCAGATTTGCAGAATGGGTCCTTAGAAAAGAAGAGGCTTTTCCTACTTCAACGTAAAGCTCAAGTAGCACTCAGGTTAAAAGTACAATATGGCAACATATTAGATGTGAAGTTAAAGAAATTAAAAGTCTTAATTGCCCTGGGAAATAACAGTAACATTGAAAGAGCAGGAAATGGAGGATGAGAAGTGGCAGTGCCCATCCTCTCCCCCTGTAATTTTCACGTGAATTTACACCCAGCATTAATCACTGACTGCACACTGGCAGCAATAACTACATGCACCTAATTCATAGCACAGCAGCCACCAAAGATCTGGTCAGCCCCCTCAGTCTAGAGACTGTAAAGCTAAGCTTCTAGGGCTGAAAAATGTCCCTCCATTAGGTACTACTCCTATTAATGCTGGAGCACATTACTTATGAGTGAAAAAATCTCAATTTACACAGCATGTGTTGGTGAGTGATACTGCAGTGGACTGGCAAGAATAGATGTGCTCTCACATGATGCTGTTCTGTGCACATGAGGTGGTGCCAAGACTCCAGGCTGAAAATAAATTTTTTGTTAAGAACATATTCTCTGCCCTTAGCTAGAAATTTTGTTTCTAAGAAATGCTGCATCACAAAGATTTCAGAAATTGAGGTGGCATAATTCCTAGGATTTAGAAAATGGGCTGGAGAAGAAAAGATGGTCATAACCCTTGGCCAAGAGACCTCACCATCACCTTGGCTTAATCATGAGTCATTCATCTGCAAAATATAGGAGAAACAGAAAGGAACATTCTATTGCCTGACATCTTACAAAACCAGGTACGCTACAGCAAAATTATTATAAAGTGTTTATAATGCACTATCATTCTCATGGGGATGAATTTTACACCCACTTTTCATGATTATAAATGACTTCACTAGGCAACAGTGGCAAAATACAACAACCACCCACTTCCCAAAACCAAGAGCTAATGCATCACGAGGAGTTGAAGGTATAGTTCTGTTTTGTGCATCCTTCAAATACCCCAGACAAGTACAGCTGTCAGAGAAGGCCAGCTATGATCAATTTTCTCTTTTTCCTAGCAAGTAAACATAGATCCAAATTCTGCTTTCACTTTTATTTTTATGGAAAGCTGTTTTCATTAATAAACAGTCTACAGTCTTCACACACTCTCGAATATAAGAACTCCCAAAAAGCAGCAAGCATAAACATAATATTTGAGTCAATGTCTGATTTATTCCAGTTTATATTCTCTGTCTCCAAAGAAATAAACTAAATTGGCTATTCTCTGTCTGATACAAAATCGAGGAACCATGTCTGTTTAGGGCTGAAATCCTGCAGAATCAGTCCCCAGGGTGGAACAGTGCAGTGTTCATTATTTGGCTCGTGGTTTGATGCAGTGCCTGGGTAGGTGGAGAGACCAGCAGCGTGGGGGGACTGCATTAGCTGCTTTAGAGGAGAGTGGTGAGTCCTTTGTTGAGGCACAAGGTCATGGCTGCAGTGGTAGGTCTAGGGAATATTACCATGTGCTGATTTCAGGCATCAAAATCAAGGTTCAGGCACGAGGCTTGGTCAATGCTCAGCAAAAATAATGAGTTGTGACCACAAACTCTTTAGATGTGGGTGGCAACCGAGTGGTTAAAAATCCCAGAACAAAATCACAAGTGTATGCTGAGCATCACATTACCAAAAATATGCCATGCTTTAACTAATTTTTTTGCTCTACTTGGTTCCTTTGTTTTTCAGGAAGGAATGTTTAAAATGCTTGCAATTACTGCTCACCTTAATACTTGAACTCTACTGTGTCTCTGTTTCAGGGAGAAAGAGGCAACATGGGTCCACCTGGTTCAAAGGTGGGGAATTTATTTAACTTGATCTCAAACTTCAGTTATTTCTTTCCTCTCTTTCCTTTCATCATGCAGTTAATGCACTTAGGGGATAATGAACATTTCTAGCTCTATCAGAATATTAAAGCCAGGATGGCTTCTCGGGGAAAACAAACCCCTTTCTCTGGTGAATTGTGTGTATCAGGAGCCAGTGTAACCTGCTGCTTAGGACTTCTACTTAAAATGTGGTTAAAATTGCATCTAAAATTGTATCTAAAACGTGCATGTCTTGGAAGGCGTCCCGTGAGGCCATTTACTTGCTCACCAGAACAAAGATGAAAATCAGCAAATCTTAGAAAACTAAGTTCCACGTGCCCCCTACTCGTTCATATGGTTGTGTGTAGCTATCACCCCACACCAGAGCGCCCCACACACGGCACAGGTCTGTGCTGCAGTAGTAGGCTCATGTCTCTCTGCTATCCCTGTTTATTCTGCTTTGAACTCCTCTTGGAGCCCAGCCCAAAACTCCTGTTCGGGACTGTGCTGCTCCTTGCTGGTCCGTCTGACCTGAGTGTCCTTGCAAGCATAAGCCAGCAGAGAGCGCTGATGTGACTCATAGAAAATGAAAAGACAAAATAAAATAAAATAAAATAAGATAGCTTTCTCCTGCATTTGGGACAACCCTGAAATCAAAATTTGCTCTAGGAAACAAGATAAATGCAGTTATTCTTGCTGAGTATTTACGAGAACATTATCACAGTCTTCTAGCAGCATCTGCTTGTTTATTTTTAAAAAATACCAACAATGTAGCAGGACTCTACTTGCCATAAATTCCATCCGCTGTACATATTTTGAGTGTTGTCATTTCACATAGATATTTGTCAGCATGATAATTAAAGCTGATGCATTGACACACAGGAAAGTAGTTTAACTCTTCTTATTCAGTTTGAGACTATAAAATATTTCCTTTATTATTTTGCCTACATGTCCCTTCTTCTGAGGTCCATTTTCTAGTAATTATTATTGGTTTATGTGGTAGATGCCTCTGAAATATGTGTATATTTTAAGTGGAGTGAATACAGGGCTATTTATAAATACACAATTTATCTCTTTAACCCTTGAACTAAAAAGATCTTTGTCCTTTTACATCTGAGCAATAAGCTACATTCTTAAAATATGAAAGTAGTTAGAAATAAGGATGTCTCTGGATACGTTAGTTGCAATAAAACATCTTACCTATCCTGGATCTTTTCTTCCCATTTAATTTCATTAGGAAAACTAATGGGAGAAGTTATTTGGTGTTTATAATAATAGGAAGCTGTTCTGCAAGTACCAACATGCCTGAAATGACAATATTTTGTTGCAGAAATGCTGTTGGTCCAAGGCTATTTCCTCTGCCCCTTTACCTTTGCGCAGATAGATGGTTATAATTTCCCACAAGCACTTGAGAGACTTATATGCCAAGTGCCATTTTTGCTGCTCATGTAGATACAAAAATCCCAGCAGTTGCTTTGATGCCTCAATTCCATTAGCCTTCAGACGCCCTTTATTCTGCCTATACAATTGTTTATAAAATGAAGAATAGAGTACTTCAGAAACCACACTTTATTCCTGACCCACACGCTGCACTGATCACTGACAAAAAACAGAAATAGCAGTGAGAATACCCTTTCTTAATGAAGCAGACACATTAAATCTCTTATGGTGGTACTATCTACTGTTAAAACCTAAATATATTTTCTTGAAACAGAGCAAAAAGTTGGAAATGAGACGGTATTTTCCAAAAAAATCCAAACAAATAAAAAACCCTCAAAGCCAAAAAAAAAACTACATGCAAATCAAAACAAACACCCAAAAAAACCCACCAAAAAACCAGACGTAATTGGTCCCTTGAATGATTCATGGGCTGCTCTGTATCATTTTCTTTGCTCTTTCATATGACGCAGAGAAAAACAGATGCAAAAAGTGTAGCTCGCTGTCCTTTCAGAATTTAGAGCCTTCTTTTATCCTTTTTTCTCAGAGCAAACTGCATTATCACTTCTCCCATAGAAGAGAGTAGCTGTCAGATTCCAGCAGTCATATACAGGCCTGTATTAAAATACAGGAGGAGGTGGGTTTGCTCCACATACTGACTCCTGTCTATATCCAATGCCAATGTCTGCATCCCTTCTCTTCCTGCAGCTTGAGAGTCACTTAGCAGAAGGGTGGAGATAACTCATCAAAAGTATTTTGGGGGAAAGCAACGAAATTCACCCTTTTGCTAAGCAGGGGCGGAAGCAGTGAAAAACATTTGAAGATGCATGAAAAGAAAAAAAAAGCCATGAGCCTGCTCTGGAGAGGAGGAAAGAGCAGGAGGAATGGAGAGAGCAGATGACTAATGGGATAATGAGTCTCCCCCAAAACTGCCTACCAGCCCGTTCAGAAGTGTATCATGTCCCTCCCCAGTGGCAGCCTCCTGCTTGTCTGAGACTGAATCAGTTCAGAGAGAATAACAGCATGTTTGTTGTGGCAGGGAGTGCCGGGCACAGACGGAAAACCAGGCTTCCCTGGCATTGCTGGGCATCCCGGAGAAGTGGTGAGTAGGGTTATCATAATCTGTGACCACCTAACACACACACTGCCTCCCAAACCTACCTCCTAAGGATCAGCAGGATGAACACTTTGCTAGCAGAGTGTGAAGGTCTGGGGCTGTGTTAGTCCTGCTTAAGCTGGAGCTGTTACCTCAGACAATAACCACAGGAGCAGAGTGTACCTTGCCCATGCCTCCCTCATCAGTCAGAAGAGATACAGGCATCTCCAGAGGCTAGTTCTGATTCCTCAATGCTCCTTCTGCTTTTAATTATTCAGGAATCAGCTCTGCCTTTAATTAGAGGAAAGCCAGCAGGCTCATAGGTGATTTTAATGTATTTCTCATGCTAAAGACCCTCGAGGATTACAGCATGCTTTGCTTGGGAAGTCCCATGGCTCGTCCCCTGGCGCCTTCCTCTCACTTGTGCCAGACAAACTGTCTGCATTTCCAGCACAGGGAGTTCCACAGAGGGGCTGATCACACTTAGAAATAAGCTGCCTGGAAGATGACAGTTTACCTCCCCTGTCTCTTCCTATCTGGTCCCCTGGGAAATCCCGGGCACATCTGATGCAGTTGATGCCCAAAGAGGACAGCAGAGCCAGGGATGGCTGATTTCAGTGCAGAGAAAAGAAAAGTCCACTGAAATAACTCCCAGCTAATGAAACATTTTGTCCCCATTTGCTTCTAGTCGTCTGTGAACTCTGACAAAATTTTGGGAAATGGTTTTAAACATCAAATCCTCAGAAGATCTGAGCTGAAACCAGTTGGCCCCATGTGTGTTTTGAGAAAGCTGGGGATTGATCGTTCTGTACATGCAATTAACAGTTGTGCTTTTTGTGAAGCAAGGGGGAGCACATTTCCTAATTTTCCCTTTTGAATCACTTATGCTCTTTTTTTTTTTATCACCTGCAGGGTCCAAAAGGGGAGAAGGGTGACCCAGGACCTCGGGTGAGATTGCGTAGATTTAATTCTTTTCAAAAAACCTATGTGAAATACAGTGCTTAGTAGATGGGTTTTGCACATGTAATATTTTTGAAATAGGGTGAGCCAGGACAGGATGGGAACAGAATTGTGGGACCACCTGGACCACCAGGACCACCAGGACCAGTCATAGCAATATCTGAGGTAAGTGTGTATGTCAAGCACTGAGGTCTGTAATTCCCCTTACAGAGAAAAGGGCATAAGTAGTTAACACACTGGTAATTCTGCTGCACATATTCAGGTCATAAGTCTACTCCTCAAAACAAAAGAATCTCAGTATGTCTGTGTAATAAATGGATTTGTTTTGAAAATATTACATTGGAAGAAAGTGGGCAAAGAGCTTACCCACAAGAATGATGAGGTCATATTGAGCACCTCACACAAACTGTTTAGGTGATTCTGCAGGAGCTGTGAACATCAAATAAAGATCAACAGAGAAATAAAAACCTGGGGGTATTTTAAAAAACAAAGCACCTGAGGCCCAGAAGTATGTGAGGGAGAGACATTTCCTAACAGGTGTCCATTATACAAACCAGAGCATTGACTCTGTTGTGGAAGCAACCAAGGGTAAAATAGTAGAAGCCCATAAAAACTCTCCAGTATGCTTTAGGTGCAGGTACATTTGCAGTTAGATTTGCTGTGCGTGTATCAGCCTTTGCAAAAACAGTACTATTGACAGTAATGAAGGCTGGAGGTTAGAATGACTCCACTTGCTGCTGCCAGCAAAAATCCTCGTAGTTGGCTTGGTATGACATTGAGATCTGGAAGGACTGTGAGTGGCTGCAGAAAACTTCACCTCTGAGAGGTGGAGGTACCTAAAACACCCAGACTTGTCCATAGGAATACATAAAAGGGCAATAAGAAGTGTTTTATAAGAAGAGAGAATGCCCAGCTGAGAAATCTGTGTTAGGGGAAGCTTGGCACCATCATTATCATAAAGCTGAACAGCACGTAACAATTTTTGACTGAAATAACTAGGCTTCCACTTAGGCTTCTGCTACCAATAGCAAATACTGCGTTAATTGGCATTCCATAGGCCACCTGTCCTAACAGAGTTGTTTTTTTCTCTACTGAATTTATTGGGAATCCATGCAGAATATTAGGATCTTGGATCCTGAGTCTTGGATAAGCAGAATTAGAGGTCCACAGAAATGTTGGCTGTGAGAAGATCATGTTTGAAGTCCTGCTCATAGTGAGACTGTCAGCAGCTCTACACTTTATTGCTATTCTGTTGGAGTTTCTGAGGAACTACTCAACAGCTGTGATAGAAATGCTGATGTAAAATTCATTTTCTTTCTCACAGCCCTGCCACGGTGCCACTGTGGGGCCCTAGCTCTTATCAGGGACTACACGGCTCTGCAGTAAAAATGAACCTCAATGTGTTGCTCCGTAGTTCATTAGTACTTGAAAAAAAACCACTGTGAGAGTCTCAGAGGGAGGACAGTACATGTAGAGAACATAAAAGGATTATTGAAGCTGACATAAACTAATGACATTTGTTTGTTGGAGGCTGCGTGGCTCCCTGCATGCACTAGTCACAGTCCACACATCTGTCTAACATGTAGCTATGTCTGAAGAAACCTCAAGTGCATCCTCTGAATCCTCCAGATCCCCTGTATGAACTACTTTTACCATGTACTACAGAAATTTATAGAGCCTGGTAGAAGCTATATTGCATTAGGTGTATTTCAAATCTATACAGAAACCCATTTCCTTCTGTAAGTACTTTCAGGTTTTAGAAGTCAGCTCTCTTAAAAATTTGAGAGCATTTATGGCCTTATATACATTTGTAGTATAGGCTTTTCTGGGGAGGTACAGCAAGAGCCATCAAATCTTCTGTATTGTTGATCAGAAGATTTCTCTGAGTACTTGGTGTACCGGATTTTGGTACAGTTAATTAAACATGTGTAGAAGTATTTGTCACTATATATGACATTGAATTCTTCCTATCTCACAAATGTTTGTGTTAGGACATTTATTTGCAATAAGTTTGCTGAGATAGACATTAAATTATCCAAGTGCATTTTGTTGACTCAGTCTCTGGTCTTTCGTAGTAAGCTTCAAATATGGAAAAGAACTATTGCAAGCAGACCTATCAATTGCAGTTGGAATTGCAGAACTAAAATAAGTAACGTTGCCAGCTGTTGTAATGTGGATATTGGTTTGATGTGGGCAGAGCAGCAGAGGTCAGTGATCTGAGTGAACCACAGGGCACTTGGAGAGATTACTTTCCAGGTCAGACTCGTAAAGTTCATTCATTTAACCATTGTGTACCCAGGAACAATGCTTCTTGGGCTACAGCAGTCTGATGGACTGATCCATCAGAGTTGGAAGGAAGTTTTCTTAAGAAGGGCTGTGTGACTACAACTAAACAGACTTTATGCTGCTTGATGAAAATAAAAGCAAATAGAGTTAGTGCAGTTTCAGCACTGTTGAAATATTTAGATCTGACAGCTGTGGCTCAGGGCCAGGCCTCACCAGTATCTGGCCAATAGCACATCGACTGAGCTGCACTGAAAAGTGGACCTTGGTTTCCTTCTCATTTCACCTGTGACTGGAGGGGATTTGATTCCTTCAAGAACCACTTCTCATACCATGAAAATACATGTTAGGGTAGAACTGAGGTGGAACCTATCTGTTTCCAGGCTTCTGCAGTTCCCACCAGCACTGTGGGTCTCAGAGGCTTGCTGTCCTTGTTGCCTCCTGTGATTGATCAGGAAGTCTGCTCTGACCTATCCAGCTTTAAAAAAAAAAAACCAGTGTCCTTCTGTTTGCTGCTGTTTGATATTCCAAAACACTAAAATCAATATTTCTCATCCTATATTGGCTATTTCACTTTTTGGAGCATAGTTGCTGATACTCTGTGCATTTTCATGAACAGAATCGTGATAACCAGAAAACCATATTATTTTTTGCTATAATTTTATCAAACTAATTTAGTTGAGTATAGTACAGAAGTAATTTTGAATAGAGAAATGTTACTGGATTTGAATTTCAAACTTTTAAACCTTTATCTTTGGCTGCCACTACTCACCCACAGATTAGGTACAAGAAACAAAAGTCACAAAGAAAAGTTAATGTTGAGGGTGTCAAAAGATTTGTCAAAAGTGTCAAAAGATTTTGTTCACTCTGTTCTTTCCATAATTCTAACAAGGCCATATTCATGCCTTTTGGATGCAAAGCTGAAGGTTTGTTTAGATACCAACCCAGACAATCATCCTACAACATAACAGTGAAGAAAATATGGAAAACAATGTTGTCCTTACTATTGTAGTCAGCACTTTCTGAAAAAATTCAATGTATTGAAGAGTTATATTGCTGGATTGTTGTTATTAAAGCTGTTTGCACACCCAAAGATAAATAATTATACACCTGGAGGAGGTGTATTCTGAAGAGTGCCATCTTTTCCTCTAATCATCACTTTTCTAACTTTTGTTTTCAAATTTTCTTCAGCATTATGTACAGTTTTTTGACTTCCAACCGCAATTTCTATTTGCAGATCAACTGTATGTACAAAATATACAATGTCCCTGATCCCAAACTCAGCAAAGCCTTTGGGATTCTTTTCACTGACTTCAATATAGTTTGGATTGAGCCCAAAAGCAATGAATACTGGGTGATTCCACAATGAAAAGACCATGTAAACACAGACCTCCTGGATTTCTGCCACCAGATAAAGCAGAACAATTGCAGCAGCAGGACTCTTTTATTACTGTCATTAAAGTAGCAGCCCACATCCTGTTCCTTTTCTGGGCCATATAGAACTGGAAATAGAGGGCACCAAGGGCATTATAGTACCCCTGAAGAGTGTAGCAGAATTCATGCAGCCTGGGAGATGGAGTGTTGGCTGTAGGACCTAAACTCTATTTTTACTTGACAATTTTTCCAGTGGTTTTTGTAGAACATGAGGACAGGGAGCAGAAAGAAGCACCCAGTTGAAGCAGCAAGCTCTAGCTTTATGAATTATTCAACATGACCTCAAAGTACAGAAAGTTGACCATACACTGCCATGCTCATATGACAGGGATAGGATAGGATAGGATAGGATAGGATAGGATAGGATAGGATAGGATAGGATAGGATAGGATAGGATAGGATAGGATAGGATAGGATAGGATAGGATAGGATAGGATAGGATAGGATAGGATAGGATAGGATAGGACAGGACAGGACAGGATAGGACAGGATAGGATGTGTGATCTGGATTCCAAAAATTGTACTCAGAGACTCATAAGAAGTGATCTCTGGAGGGCATATAGTCAAGCCTCCTATTCAAAGCAGGGTAGTTTCAAACTCAGATCCTGGATACTGTGTTTGCAACAAATGGTGGGAAATATTGTGATCTGGTAGTGTTGATCTGCACATGGTTGCAGGCAAAAAGAGGCATTCAGATCTCACAAAATCTCAGTGACAATATGTTTATCCATGTGCTAAGTAAATCCCTGGCACCTGAAGGCATGCCTTGTCCTGGCCTTGTGAAATTCAGATTTCCATTACATTGAATGCTGCTTTACACAGCATGGATGGCATGGCTTGCCTTCTAAACAAATGGACCAATTCAAGCTTCCAAGGAGATTCAGGACATACTTCTGAATCCAAAACAAGGCTAAATTGTCAAATGGGACCATTGGAATGAAAGAAATTAAGCAAACAACAAAACCAGAGTAAGGATATCTTTTCATCTAAAACATTTGTGTGGAGCAAGCACTTACATATTGGCTGTCTTGACTTGTTCTGTAAGACCATGTGATACAATATTGGGAACACTTATTTAAGCTGGAAAGTTAACTATCTGAAACCAAAATGCAAGCCCAATTGTAGCATCAGGACAAGAATCTCATGGAGAGCAGCCAACATGGATTTACTAATGGCAGTTGGTTCCTGATCAAAATCATTGCTCCTCTGTGGACAAGGGATGGGCACTGAATTTGTAGACTCTGACATTATCAGGGCTTCTGATATAGTCTCCAATAGCCTTGTTATCATCAAACTGATGACCTATGAAGTGGATAAGAGAATGATAAAATAGGTGTAAAATTAGCTCAACTGACAGACTCAGAGAGTTGTGATTGGCATTCACAAGACTGCTTCTGGGGTACTATGTCCAGCTGTGAGATCCCTGTGACAAAAAATACATTGACATAATGGAGCAAGCCCATCCAGGGCTGCCAAGATGTTCAGGGGACCAGACTACTGGGAGAACAGGGTTTGATCAGCCTGGGGAAATGTGGGCTAAGGAGACACTTTGTTTCTGTCTACAACTATATAATCAGAGGATGGAGGTGTATGGGAATATTATGAGATGCAAAAGACCCAAGTTGGCAAAAGGGAAATTCCAATTAAAGATAAGTAAGACCATTTTTACCCTGACGATGATCAAATACTGTAACTGATTGCCCAAAACAATTGTAGCATCTCCATCCCTAGTGGCACTCAAGAATTAACTGGAGTTAATTGCCTGAGTGACCTGATCCATATAGACCTGCATTGAGGAGTGTTGGAACAGAGCTCCAAAGCTCCTTCTTCATTACTAAAATTCTGTAATCAAATTATGCAGAAGTACCTGGGTTCATGGGGAGCTCATCAATTCCAGGATAGGAAGCAGTATAACAACAGTGCAATTACACTGCACTGTTAAGGCAGCTTGAGACTCAGAGCTGGGTAGTGCAGGGGCTGCTCCACATCATAGTTTGGGGCTCCAGGCTAGTTTCAGACACAGTAGCATGGTAAGTGCTGACTTAGAAATCACAGCGTGGCACTGCATGGTGTGATGCAGACATGTCCAGAATATAATTAAAACTTCAGCTCTGCAACAGAGGATGAGTGTGCTCAGACTGACTCACTGTCTTAGAATGTCAGTGACATACTGGAGCACAAAACCTTCATTTCATCTTTATCTTGCTGAGGAGAAATTACTTCAGGCTGCAAAATTTGGTGTCATAGCTTTCAAATTAAAAATGTGAGTCAGCTAAGTAAATTTCTGAAAGCATTCTGAGATCTTTACAGAAGAAATGTAAAAGAAATTCTAGGTTTTGTTATTCCAGATATATGACAAAAATTAGGAGTAGACAGCCTTTTATGTGGCTTTATTTATGTTTGGAGTTTTTTCATAATTACAAAGAGATAACTTTACATTCTGAAAAATGTGTGTGCCTTAGATAAACAATTTGAAATAACCTGTTTCTTAACCATTTTTTTAGTTACTTCTCAATCACACCGATGGAATTTTTAATTTTACTGAAATTAAAGGACTGCTTGGGCCTCCAGTGAGTATATGCTGCTTTATTAAATCTTCAGATTTGCTCTATCTTCAATGTGTCCTCTTGAGTATCAACTAGAGATGAGTTTCCTATGCTTTTTGTGTTCCTGCTAACTTCAGCACTAAATTCTGCAGAAATATTTTCAGGCAGAACTGAGCTCTGTGTGAACGAACTACTTTTGCACATTTCTATGAAATAAAGAACTTGGCTTATCTGATTCTGAACTATATTCTCATAATTATAGAAATGTAGAACTGTTGCAAAAATAGAGACCAAGATTTACATTTCTTCCTTTTTTATTTCCTTCTCTTTTTTTCAAGTCACAAAGCACTGGGATAAGTTCGTTGCTCAGTTCTGCTTGAGACTTCAAATAGAAATGCTAGGCTTATGAATGTGTATGAATTTAGTCTCACACAAGTTATAGCTGTGAACGAAATCTAGGAATTTCATGAGAACAACAGATGTGAAATTCAGGTTCTCTTCTAGGTGTAATAGAGTTCAGTCAAATACTTGAAATCCTGAATGATACTTGGTAATGATTTCAATTTCCTAGGACTGGATACAAAGAGAAATCTACCTTTTCTAAACAGTGGAGTCTATTCAAACTTGCCCAGAAGTGTACAATGTATTGCACTTTGCAAAATCTTGACTCCCACCAATTAAGCAACTTACTTTACAGCTAGTTTCGTTTGTGGATTCTTGTTTGTGTATTTCATTTTAGCTGTTTTCTTGTTGGTGAGCACAACGATCTCCCCCACATTCGATCCCAGATGAAACAAGGAGAGTTAGAATGTTCACAACCAATGGCAAAATTTCACTCAACATAGCTTAAGTTTGCAAAAACTTTGTATCTTATTATCACAGCTGTCCCAAAACAAATATTTACTGAACCTGTCATTGAACTGGGAAGAAGGGCATTAGCTCCAGCAGTAGCTTGTAACCTTTTTCTGCTAGCCTAGCATGGCTCTTTCCCACTTTTTACATGATATGACAACTTCATGTTATTGTGGCTGCATCCAGCTGTACTTATGGTAAAACAGTTTTCATGGAAGAGTACTTTCATGGATTTCCCAAAGACCTGATTCTTCTAGTCCCTGGACATAAAAGGATGGGAGGATAGTCTGGGTTCCCTTGTGTGAGCTCTGCTACAGGTACTTGCCATTCAAAGCTTTGTTTTGTGAGAGATGTTACGGTCACATTCCCACAAGGAAGAAGCAGGTCCTGTAGCTTGAAGCAGAGTTGCAGTGAGAAAGATTTGAACCTCAGACTCAAAGCTCCAACCCTAGTCAGGAAAGAGGTGGAGTCTCATAGTGGATGGGGAAACAGACACCCTGCTGATCTGAACTAGCATTAAAGTGTGTCTCTGCAGCTTATGTCTCTTGGCAATCTTAAAGGTGCCCAATAAAAATCCCAATCTGTGATTCTATTCACAGCCTGTTACACACGCTATCCAAAGACATCCAGGACCAAAATGGGAAAGGTGGGCAGCTGCTGTGGTCTCTGTGCTGGCATCTGGAATAGATTCAAAGGAGGCTGAATAATGGCTGCATGCCTTTCATATGTAGAAAATGTCATCCTTTTTCAGTCTTTCCTGGATCTCTGTCTCACCAGTTTTTGAAAATAAATGCTAAATTAGAAGCATAGAGCACTGCGGAGTTTCACATCTTTACTGCCAACTGAATGAAGTTCTTAATTCAGTTGCAGATGAATTGATACTCACAAATCACACAATGCATCAAAAATGCGTACTCGGTTTTACAAGTTTGTAATGTGTGTTTGTAAGGGTGTGATTTTTTTAATTTTGCAGGGGCCCAAAGGCAAGCCAGGTCTCCCAGGATTTTCTGTAAGTATTAATTGCCTAGTATTTAAAAGTATTTCCAGGATTTTTAAGTATTTTTCAATATTTTTAAATATTTTTAAAACTTTATATTGTACACAATTTGAATGAAGTCTAATAAATTTTCATATAGGACACTGCAGTTCTTAGGAAGTTACCAGCTAAGGTAGAAATTTATTCTGTCAGAAATGAAGTATACTCTGATATGATTATATCAGTGTCAGTTCTGTAGTTTAAATTGAGATGTAATTAATGGAAAATTACTACCTAAGGAAAGACCTATGCCATATAGGAGAAAAAAATTGAACATATGGGCTTCTGAAAGTTATCTGCATTTGTATATGTAACTGCTATTCCTCAGGCTTTTTTGTCACCACTACAGAATACAGAAAAGCCCTACAAGAGATACAATTTTTATCATTTTATCCTTCAGGAAATATTTATGCTTTTTTATAATAGCATACCGTGTAAGCACTGCACAACCACAGTATCAAAAGGTACCTACTGCACTCAGACTGCCACGTAAACATGTATAAATGTCCTCATTAACGACTTGGATGCAGGACTTGGAGGGATACCAGGTTGGCAAGTGATACAAAATTGGGAGGAGCTGCTAATTCCCTCACCTGCAGAGATACCTGCATAAATCAGAGGGCTGGAGGATCACCAACTGTATGACATTCAACAGGGAAAGTGCCAGATTCTGCACCTGGGAGGGAGTCAGCCTGGTTGTGCATGTAGACCAGGGAATGAGATGCTGGAGAGCAGTACCAGGGAAAGAGACCTGGGGGTCCTGGTTGATGGGAAGCTGAACATGAGTCAGCAGTGCCCTGACAGCGAGGAGAACCATCCCTGTCCCGGGGTGCATCAGGCACAGCATCACCAGCTGGGCAAGGGAGGGGATTGTCCTGCTCTGCTCTGCACTGGGGCAGCCTCACCTCCAGTGCTGGGGGCAGTTTTGGGTGCCATAATGTAAGAGAGATATTAAACTATTAGAGAGTGTCCAAAAGAGGGCTGTGAAGACGGTGAAGGGCCTCTGAGGGGAAGCCTGTGAGGAGCAGCTGAGGTCACTTGGACTGCTGAGCCTTGAGGAGACTGAGGGGACACCGCATTTCAGCTGACAGCTTCCGTGTGAGGGGAAG
This sequence comes from Chaetops frenatus, assembly GCA_013400775.1. Taxonomy (NCBI): domain Eukaryota; kingdom Metazoa; phylum Chordata; class Aves; order Passeriformes; family Picathartidae; genus Chaetops; species Chaetops frenatus. The sequence continues at coordinate 59,003 of VZTR01019449.1, read as the reverse complement.
AGAAGGGGCAGGCACTGATCTCTTCTCTGTACTGACCACTGACAGGACCCAAGGGAATGGCCTGCAGCTGTGTCAGGGGAGGTTTAGGTTGGATATTAGAAAAAGGCTCTTCACCCAGAGGGTGGTTGGGCACTGGCACAGGCTCCCCAAGGAAGTGGCCACAGCCCCAAGCCTGACAGACTTCAAGTAGTGTTTAGACAATGCTCTCAGGCACATGGTGGGACTCTTGGGTTGTCCTGAGAAGAGCCAAGAGTTGAACTTTGATGATCCTTGTAAGTCTCTTCCAACTCAGAATATTATGTGATTCTGTGATTATTTGGCTTATGACTTCACATAGTATTGTTCTAATTATTGTATTTATATTCTGTGTAATGTGATGGAATTACTTTCCCTTGTTACGATAGTTCTACAGTTCAGAGCACACATATGGTCTCGGGATCCTCTGCCTGGGAACAATTAAGGAGAAAACTGGGAAAGCTGACAAAAGATGTTAATAAAATACTTCCCAAATTGCCCAAAATTCTACAGAAGGTTTCTTGCTAAGTCCTGGGTATTGTGGACTGCATAGAAAATGAAAGAAAGGGGGGGGGGAAATTCCTTAAAAATACATTTTATTTGTAAAAGAGCTGATAACATTTAGAAAGTGATATAATGAATTCTTGGTCTTTGTCCTTTATAGAATTTCTACATTTCTACAGACATGAAAATACCATTCTTGTTCTCACTTCTTGTGTTTTATTTATCTCTTGACTAATGCAGAAATCATGTAGACCTGAGTTTAGTTCTTGGTGGGTAAAAAAATTCTTCTGAGTTTTGGAAGATTGTAAAGTACAATCTCATCTGAGGGGAATTATTTCCCCACAAAACAGATAAAGAAATCATCTTGTTTTTCAAATAGATAATCTTTATTTCATATATATATATATATGTTGGGTTTTTTTTACATACTGCTAAAAATATACCTTCAGAAATTCTGTTGAAAATACGCCTGGCTGAATGATCATGGAGAGAGAGAGGATCGAGTACAGAAGAAATAGAGAATTTTAGGCTGAATTTCCACTTTGTGAATGTTTGTATCATCTACACTGTGATAAACATCAGGGATTTTTCATTTTGGTCTTTCTAACAGATTATCTTTATGTGGCTATAAGGATATTATATTTGTCCTTATATTTGGTTTAGGGAATAACTTGATTCAGAGAGCAATTTAGTCTTGTAAGAATTCTTAGATTGCAGCCAGAATGATTTAAGTTCAGGTTTGCCAGTAATTTAAAATTACACTTAGTAAAATGGCCTAGCTCCATATTCTTCATAAATATCACTACGGATTTATGTACTTGTTTTTCCTAGGGCCCTCGGGGTCCAAAGGGTGACACTGGTTTGCCTGGATTACAAGGACCTAAAGGACAACAGGTATGAAAAAATGCATAGGGGAAAGTATATGCTGAGAAATGTGTTAGATGACAAGTGTTTAGTGACATTAAAAGTTTAATGATACTAATTTTGGTAGGGATTGTGATTTTAATAAATTCATGTGAGAAATGTACAAGGTGGAATGTGAAAATGCTAAATGACCTCCCTTGATATAATCCCACCAAGAGCTAATCTTCCTGCCCCAGTGTTGAAAATCATCAGTGCAGTATTCACTTATCAGGTTAAGTCTCTTTAAACATTAAACATGAAGTGACCTCTTCTTGCCAGCTGATTGCTGTGCTGACACCCTGGGATCCTATCCAAAAGACCAAATAAAAAAAGCAGAACGATGTTTTCCTCCTCTTATGCCAGAGAGGACTTTGCCTACAGAATGAAGACTGCAATTTTCAATTCCCAAAGATAGTATAAGACTTGAGGAGCTCTCTTCTTAGGATTCTTTCTCTTGTTTCTTCACAAAAAGTGTGTATTTTATAGCACTGTTGAGAGGTTACTAAAGACTGACTGCTCTTTTTGAAATACTGCAGCTGTTCCAGTTTTCTCCCCTTCTTATCCACCCTCGGGAAGCAGGAGAGAGGAACACCTAATACCTTGGGGATAACAAAAAAAACCCCACCACTTTCTGCTTATTCTTTCTAAGCAGCTGTGCTCACTTTCTCATAAGTAATAGGTATACTTGGAAATGGTTAATTATGGTTTAAATGGGATAGCAGGTGAACAGCATTGTCATTGCTCAGAAGAAAACCTCTCAGGCCACAGATGCCAGTCCCCGTTTATCACAAGGTTTCCTCTTCTTTTACAGAATGTATAAAATGATCAAGCTCAACCTTAAAAACAGTTGGGTGATTTTTGGTTTAGATTGTGGAAGTTTTTGCTTTTGTTTTTTGATTGGTGCTTCTTTTTCTTCTGGTATTCGCACTGGTAAGACCTCAAAGCTTTGAAGGCCTTTAATTTTGGACGCACCAAAACCGTATTGATGTATTTGATGGTGTTTCTGAGCTGTGAACACCAGGCTATGCCCAAGAGTGATGAAGTCTGGCAACCACAATGAAGATTTATAGACACCTAGGAGCATTTTACTTAAAGGATCATGAAATCCAACCTCAGGTCCATAAATTCTCACAGAAGATAAAGTCAGTGAAACCAACCAAGCCTTAAGGAGACTCCAAAGTATCCAAAGTATCTTCAGGGAGACTTCGAAGAGTCACACCAACTTAAGAACCTGTGAGAAGAACTGAGTTACAGCACTTAGAGCTCAATGAAAGGTCTATAACCTGGACTGTCATTTCAATCAGCAATAAAATTGCTGGTTTCAAGCCAGATTTTTTCCATGAGGTCTTGGGTAAGATGTGGTAGCAAGCTGCATGAGTTACAGCTGAAAACTCCAGAGTGAGAGCCATGCGCTTAGCGCTGAGAAGTGGTAATTCATGGTAGTGGAATAGGAATGCAGAGGGTCACAGTTTGAATGCTGGGACTTGGCCTTCATTAAAGTTAAAGAGGTTGCATCCTGCCAGGCACACAGAGAGAATGGCTCATGTTTTCCTGATAGTAAAATCTGAATATCTACTGTTCTATCAGGATTTTGCATTTCCAGCAGGATTTGCTGACCATTAAGCTGATGGTACACAAAAGGACACCAATAACCAGTCTGCTTTTGGCAGAGATGTTTTGTGAACACAACATGTTTCACGTAGTTACTCTGTGGAGAGAAATGGAGTCTTTTAAAAAAAATAAGAACTTACTCTTCTCAGGAAGATATTTTTAGTGTACTTTATTATATTTTAAGAAAGATCATGTCTTTTCTTCCCCAGAATCAACCTTCACCCTACTCATACTGATACCACTTTATGTTTGATATCACAGCATGACTAATCTGTCATGCTTCAAACAAAAGTAATGCTGCTTTGACTTCTGATTCACTGGCAACTGCTTTGTAAGCAGTAATTACTCTGATAATTGCAGGGTGAAAAGGGAGAACCAGGAGCTATCATTTCTGCTGATGGATCTTTAACTGAATTATTTGGAAGAAAAGGGGAGAAGGTGAGCTAATACTGTGTTGTGTTCCTCCAGAGTTATTTGGTGGCCTTGTTACCAGCCACCTTTACTAGACATTGCAGAAGTTCTCCTTGTCATTGCTCTCTATGTGTTGGTCTTCAACAGGGTGAAGCTGGAGCCATGGGACCAGCGGGACCAATGGTAAGATGATTACAAAGATGGATGGTTTTTTATTTTTAATTTTGCTTTGACCTTACAGATATTAGTAAATATAAAGGTAGTTTGGTTTAGTTTTTCATTCCTTCTGAGTAGGGATGATAAGTAGCATTCATGCTTCAGGGTGATCAGTGTCCTTCAGAAAATAATGTGGTTGTTACGTATGTGGTGCTGTGAACTACTGACTTGATGCAGAGATTAAATTCTGGTAGAACAAATGTATCTGTTACTATCTAAACCGAGAGTGGAATATGGTCAGAGCTAGAAGTTTACATGACTTATAACTCTGAGTGAACTGGGTTTGTTTAGCCCTGAAGATAAAAGGCTCAGAGGAGCTCTAATTGCTCCCTGCTGTGGCCTGAAAGAGAATCATAAAAAAAAGTCAGATCCTTCTCAGAGGTGCACGGGAAAAAGAAAAGTAACAAAGATCACAAGTTCCAGCAAGGGAAATTTCACTTAGATATAAGGAAAAAAATACATGTTAAATGTGGTTAAACACAGAAATAGGTGCCCAGACAGATGATGGATTCTGGAAGGTGTTGAGTGGCCTAACCTACAAGTTTGTCTTGTAATCAAAAGGTTGTGCAAGAGGATCTCTCTCTTTCCACCTAAATTGTTCAATATTTATATGATTTACATTTAAAAAACTAAATGCATCAGCTTAATTTCTGTCAATGCAAATAATTTGCAACTGCTTTGGATTCTGAAAAAGCTGCAGACCAGGCAGTAGAGTAAGACCACATACCAAAATCAGGAATTAGAGGCCTTCTTTCAAGAATTTGGTCTGATACTTTTGACTGGATAGAGAATGTTGTAGTAAACCACAAGAAATTAGTTATAAAATAGGAACAGTTGTCCAGACTCAGCAGTGTTAAGGCACCAATTTCTTCTAGTCTAGTATTCCAAAAGTCACAGATGTCAAGGATGTTTCTTTGCTTCTGCTTTTGATGTAGCTCAGTCACTCTTGTGCCTTAGTGAATATTAGTAGGTGTTGGCATTTCTACACACCAAGGTGCATAGGAGATTTTTACATCAGTTTCTCTAGCCTTCAAAAGGGGCTAACTAGGTGTGCTCAGTAACAGCTTTCTTAAAAACTGTGTATCAAAATACCCTGAGGAGGTTATCCTAACTTACCAGAGAGGATGTTCCTCTCCTCCTCCTTGTACAACTGCAAGACAACCTACCCTTTCCAATTGACGCAGAATAACTTGGAATGAAAGTGAACTTCAGAGATCGTCTCATGCACATCACTGCCTGGAGCAGGTCTCTTTAACTCAGGAACCTGTCAAGTGATGTTTTCCACAACTCTTGGGATAGAAATTCCACAAATTCTCTGGGCAGCACATTCCAGACATTTGACAAACTTCAGAGTAAAAAAATTTTTCCTTAAATTTATTTGGAATCTCTCATGTTCTGGCTGGTGTTCACTGCCTCTTGTCCTGTTGCTGTGCATCCTATGGACACGTTCTTTTCCCGTCAGCCCCAAACTCTGTGTTTTACATCTCCTTTTGTACTGCCACAAGATGCTTCATACAGTTCAGCATGCAGACAAGGAAGTTCTTGGCAGCACTGGTGGGAATGCTTACACTTCAGGAAAGTTTGGCCCACAGAGCCAGTCTTAAGGCTTTGCTCAGTCAGTTCCTTTCTTAGCACAGAACTCTCATTTGATCATCGCTGCTAATGGGGTGATGCAATTTGGTGTTGCCCCATTAAAAAAGATCCATTTGTATCTAGTGTGAGTCCTGTGCAGCAAAAATATACAGACTTTGAGTGCTGGGCCAGAGACTCTGACACATAACTTACCAAAGGTTTTAGTGCAATGGTTCTGTTCCACTTTGCTCTAAGTGAGTCTCTGGCCCAAGAACAACTTTCAGGTAGCTGGGGACTCTGATTGTTCCTTTCTACTCTTAAACTCATACCAAAAAAAATCCAGAATTTAAAAACAAATCCCTAGTCATTGATTCACTCCTTTTTGAGATGTCTGCTGGACAGAAGATAGGATCACGGGAACTTGGAGCACAAAGAGCTACAGAGAAGTAGCAGTTTGGCAGATGAAAACTAGGGATAGTCAGGAGGTCAGTACCATTATTAGCAAAAGCAGAAGCAACAGACTAAAACCAAGCTCCTGCCACAGGAGAAATGAGAACATTTTACATGCTGGATTATGCTGTTCCCTCTCAGTGAAGCAAATGGTTGCATATCACTGAAAGAGAGCACTTAGTAAGAATCTCAGTGTCAGTCTGGCCAAATCTACTGTGCTGTTGTAAATGAAGTTTCATTTTGTGGTAAGATTCCTGTGGCTTCCTCACTTCCTTCTTTCACTTCTAGCTGTGACTGCTGGCTTCTGTCTCAAGGAGTCGCTAACACCCATCAGACTGGGCTGGCACTTAGAGCAAATAGTAAAGGTAGTCCTAGCTTAGTCAGCTCTCACGTTGTTAATATCTATTTGAAACCCCAGTTAAAGCACAAGATCAGACACTGCTCTTTATTTAAACTACAAAAGAAGTCTGTTTCGAATCGTCCTCACTGCTGATTAAAGTCCAGATTTGCATATTCTTTAAAGGCTCAGGTACCAGAAAGTGATATAGGAAAATCCTTTATAACATTTTGGATTTCTTTTTTTTTTTTTCCAAACCTCATTATTGGATGTGGTATCATGGAAAGATGAGTTGAATTTTGAAATCTTGGGGCACAATATTGGGATTCACCAATATTGTCAGTTCCCCATCACCATTGCCAGTTCACCAGCAATCTCTTGCCTGATTGAGACACAGGCATTACCTTTGATCACATTGGCAGAAATTACCTTCAAACAGGAAATAAAATGGAAAATCAATAAAAGTCTTACCACCTTCAAGCAGTTTCAGCTGACATTAGTGAGCTTTAAATTCTGATTACAATAGTGACTTTATAAATCAATATGTTCATACAGCAACTGCTTATGAATTTCAAGTCTAATCCAGTCTTCAGTTTCAGCAGGATAAAAGTTACAACAATTAATCCGTGAATTTCAGCTCGATGCTAAGAGAAATTATCTCATCTTCTTAATCAGATAAATTTTTCATGAATGTATATATCACTTTTCAATGAAATCATATCATGGGAAGGGTTAAACACACCCACTGTCACATGTAAGTGGTATCCGTGTGAGATCTACAGACAGATTACTTAACAAGTAACTCAAAAAGGAGTATCTCAGCATTTCAGCAGGCTGAAAAAAAGGAAATGAAACCAGAAAGACTGACACATATGTAAAGAAGTTGTCTAGACCTTTGTGGTTTCAGTGGGTTTCAGGAAGCTGACAGCAGTTGAAAGTTGTAGATCCTCAGATTTGCTGCTTTTTGTTGATCACTTGCAGGCTGCCTAGAAGCTGCATGCTTGCAAGTGTCCCATCATAGGCCATCCCTAGTCCTGGGCCACCTTTCCCAGGCAGCCAGCTTGTCTGCTCTTTTTTGCAGTGGCTTGTATTACTTTGTGGGGCCTGGTGAGTCAGTCACACTTGCATAAAGAAGGAACTGTTCTGTTTCAACTGTCAGCTCCATGAATCCACAAACCCAGGCTGGTGAGAAGCAAGTAGAAGCCTGGCACTGCATGAATTCTTAGGCCGATCCACAGACATTTCCTCACAGAAACTTGATTCAAAAATAGTTAGAAAAACAAAGGGGGGAAAAAAAAAAGAAAAGGAGATTAACAAAGCATACATCTCTAACTTTCTTTTCTTTTCCTGACTTATGCATTTAATTTTTCTTCAATACATGGTGAGTCAGTTTTTAATTGCACACCCTACAAGGGGCTGGGAATTCAGACTTCATTTCAGGTAGGTGGTCTTTTCCAAACCAGAGCTGACTGTTACCTGCAGTCCTCAGCTTCTGAGATCACTGAGTAGAGCAAGCAGAGAGAACATTCTGTGCAGTCACTACAGGAAATCACAGACTGATTTTTAATGTAGATATAAAACTATGTGTCTTATTGTAAATAATCAAATATAGGTCAATGAAATGAGCCATAATCAAATTTCCTTTTTTGTTCAGGGACCAATAGGACCTACTGGACCCAAAGGAGAACTTGGTTTCCCAGGACGCCCAGTATGTATTATGCTCTCATGTGGGATGAAAATAGAAAAGCTTGCTTCTGACATGTACTAAATTATTTCTGCTTATTTCAGGGCCGCCCAGGACTGAATGGACTAAGAGGTGTGAAAGGTGATCGAGGTGAAGTATTTAATGTAAGTCATTTTGTATTTCAATTAGTTGAAAAATAAAACCTGTTAAAACCTGTTAAAGTCTGATTTATATTGATTCCTTTCAAATGATGATGGGACTAAAAACCTGAAATGATCTAGAAATAATTGTGTTTCTGCTACTTTTCCTATCTAGCAGCAGTCACTGAAAAGTCAACTTCTGGGTCCATCTTGGGCAGTTCTTGCAGATACACATAGTTGTGTCAGCTCCTAGGTGTAACTGTTATGTGTGTGATTCACTGCTACCATAGCAGCTTCAAATAGCAAAGGATTTGGAATTCCAGTTCTTTTATACATATATCAAGGACTTCCTGATCCAGGCCACCGGTGTGACCTCCCATGATGTGAAGATACTCACACAGGCTCTGAGCTTTCTAGCCCAGGTACAAACAGCACTGGAGCATATCACAGGAAAGTGGTATCTGCCAACATTGACATACTCACTAACATCTGCTACCTGCTACAGCTGCTGTGTCAATGTATTCAAAATAATGATTTCTGCATAGATGACAGCATATTCATTCTTACCTACAACCGGTAGTTGTGGAATGACAAGTGATAAACCAAGCTCCTGTTGCTGCAAGTCTGTTCTCATGAAAAGGTTTCAGACAAGCTGCCTCATGAAAAACATTGAGACTGGACCCCATAACAACTAACACTGCTGAACATAAGCAATAAGCTTCATGATAGCAGAGTAATTTCTGTTCTGATGTCATGGGACAGTCTGCGCTAGGAAAATTGGTACCCATGCTGTAACAGCAGCTAAAGCTATTTCATCTGCATCAGAGATTATGCTGGAAAAAAATACAAGAGTGTGTTACTGTGTTAGCATAAAGCCAGTATCACTGTATTTCAGTACAGCAATTTTTGTAAATAGATTCTGTGGTAGGAAGCCTCTGTTTCTACTTTGTTCGAAAGAAAAAAATTATGGCACACAAACTTCAAGGCACAAGTTTCTATCTAGACACTAAATTGTCTATCTAGACAATAAATATAACTGAGACAATACTGCTTTATTTGAGTAGCAGGAAGACTGAGAGTTGGTAAGTATCTTCATAGAACAGGTAAGTATTGAAGTACTTCTAAGTACTTAAGTACAGTAAAAAAAGACCAGGCACTGAATGTGGCTTAGACCTCTAGAAGAAGGTATAAATAGAAATATAGTTCCTGGAAAGTAAAAACAGACAAATTAGACAAATCCTAATTAGAAGAAAATGACAGAAAAAATTACTACCCACCAACAGGAAATATTAGAGTAGATTTTCCTTTCCTCCATATCTTCAAACAGTATTAATTTCATTTTCTGGATTGTCTGCCTTAACCACACAAAAGTTATTGTAGCAAGTATACCTAGGTTAAGTACATTTGACTGACAGGTTAAAACAAAGAAGCAAACAAAAGAGACTACATGTTCTAGCAGTCTTTACTGGAGTGCTCAGGTAAGATACAATCTAATGGATCTGTAATTATTGATGAGATTACATATGCCACCTCACAGAAAGTTGCATTGATGTGGACTGAAAGGTGAACATGCTCTTGTGCCAAGTTTTCAAATTACACAGTAAAGAGCAGACACACATTTTTTGTAAAAGGCAGTCACGCCTCCAGTCTAGCAGGGCTCCTTAGGGTTGCTAATTAGCATGTACATATCTGACTGGCACTTGAAAACATATGAATCTTAGCGGTCTTGAGAGATCTAAATAAGTGTAGAATACCTAATTTTCCTTGGATGGGAGATCCATTATCTTTAATTTATTTTCAGTTTGCAGTGCCTTAGGAGTTCCTGTTTGGGTCTGGGATTTTGTTTTTTGTCTAATATCATCCTTCTTTCACTTTCTGTTACCAGGGCCTTCCTGGCTTGCCTGGGCCCCCCGGGCCCCCTGGACCTCCAGGACGCATACTTTATATCAAAGGAGTAAGTACAACTGGGGATTGGTGACTGGTTTGCAGCAGGAATGTGCTTTTCTAGAAACAGTTTGCAAAGGGAAACATCAAAACTGGTTTCAGTCAATGCAGTTCACAGTGGATGACCTTGCTTGTGTGCAAAGATCTCTTAACCAAAGCCACTGTCATAAAAGAGTTTTGCCCCCATAGCCCCACAGAGAAGGATGTGATGACAGACCTGCTAGCAAGCTGGGCTCTCTGGTGGTTTTGTTTCCAGGCTGTTAGATCTATATGGTGTGTTACATGCTGTATCATACCTGTGCTCATTAAAGTAATTTCCCTCCTGTTTTCATTAGACAGTTTTCCCAGTCCCTCCCAGGCCTCATTGCAAAATGCCAGTAAGTCACACATGCAGAATCTGCTCTTAGCAGGATGCATGGCCATGACAGAACATAACCAAAGCAGCTGTACATCTAGACACCATAACTTTGCAGCTTTTCTCCCCCTGCCTTCTGCTTTGCACCATGGATGTGTTTTACTTGTTCTTCAAGAAAACAGATTTTCAAGTGTTTAGCCACATACGAAAACTTAGCCATGTATGAAATATATAACAGAACTAGAAACACTAGACTGTTTTGCTTAAAGCACTTTGATTACTTGTTTTTTCTAATACTTTTAATGCCTATCAAAGCTTGTGTTTCCATAGTTTAGGAGTTGCTTTGGGGACCTGAATGTGTATGCATACAGGTACACATGTTTTTTAGATATATGTATAAATACAGTCCCCGTGTTGTTATGTCTTTAGCTGTCTTTAATTTCCCTACCCAAAATAAGATCTGTTGTTTGTTTCATTGTGATATGAAAGATGCATCAGAAAAGAAAGATCATGTGCTTTATTTGACCCTCAAATGCAGTCTGTTCACACAGAACGGCAGCAGGTGAAGATCTCTCACTCCTTTTCAAAGAGTATGACAAAGCTTTCATTACCTTCAAAGGACCTGCAGTTTCACACATAGTATGAAAAGAGGGATTTCATATTTTCTGAACTCCCTAGTGTAATTTTTGTTTTATGAATTGCAAAAAATTACATCCTAGAATGAATGGTGAACATAGTTCCATTCTGGAAGTATTTTCCCTGGGTCAATATCCCACTGTTAAGCTGTGGGGTATGTATTTGGAAAGGATTCTGTCTTTGGGAGCCGCAGTCCACCCCTGAATAGTGTAGGGTTCAGGATGGTGGTTCTACTTTTCTGTTAAGCAGTATAGCTCTGAATAATACATCACATATGTATTTGTCAGCCTCATCTCTAAAACCTGACTGAAAAAGGCCCTGAGCAACCTGCTGTAGTTGATCCTCCTTCAGGCTAGAAAATCTCCAGAGATGCCTTCCAGCCTCAGCTTTCCTCTGATTCTCTGTGGAATGGTTCAAACCAAACAAGCCTATTTTCACTGAATTTCAGATGATAGCCACCTTTCAGGAAGGCTACAATCAGTGAAAAATAGCACTAACTTTCATGTGCTCAAGAAATAGAAACATGTACTTGCAAAGATTTCTTCATGCACCTGAGTGTGCTAGATAGATTTGTCCTACATTTGTGAGTAATCTCCTAAACCTATCCGAGTTTATAGATAAGAAGTCTGCTGTTCATGCCTACATAAATGAGTGTCGATAAAGAACTACAGACTGAACCCCACCAGTTTTCCTCATGGGAACTGAACTTCTGGAGTTAATGGAACTATCCATGTGAGTAAGACTTCTACAGGCTAATACAACAGGATTAGCCAGATGCAGCAGCTTCCATTTTTTTGTACACTTGTTTTTGTTTCCTATAAATACTACTAGAAAGTACCAAGATTTCCAAGCCCTGTGCCACATTTCAGTTCCTGCATTGTCCCTATTTTGAAGACAGGCACAGAGGCAGGCAGCATGCCCACTGTTACAGGTAGCTGGTGTCAAAAGAGGAGAGACTAGAACAGCTTCTGCCTCCCCATTTTGGTCTCAATGCATCTGGAGCACAGGTTAACATCAGACATAACTTAGCCCTGGTCTGATGAAAAAAATTACGAACACAAGCTGTTATCTCACAGTCAAAAATCAAATCCTGCTTCCAAACACAGTGTTGTAAACTCAGAATGGTTCTTGGAGAATGTTTTCTGATGCTTTGCTGGCACAACTTAGAGTAGGATTTGCTGATGCCTCCAAAATGCATGATGTTACCCTTTTGCTGAAAGCATGTTGCATGTCAAAGAAAGCACAATCCTCATAAAAACTTGATCAGCTAATACTCAGACCCTGTCAAACTGGAGGTAATTCCAGAGTGTTGTTATAATATTTACTAGCATGCAAACTTGCGAGGCTATTCAGTCACACCAAGTAATGCATTTTCATTGCTCAATACGTACGGATAATTTTTAATGGATCTCTTTGTCTGAAGGTGAACACTCCCTATCCTGGAAATCAAGAAGTTCTTAATGACCATGGTGGGTAATTAATTTCTCGTATCTTGGTTTAAATAAGTTCTCTTTTTTTGGTTGGGTTTTTTGTACCTAAGAGCTTTTTGCTTCTTCTTGGCTATTGTATAACTGGGGGAAGGTGTGGGAAGGGAAGGGAGGGGAAGGGAGTCTGGAGGTAGTAGAAGATGTGGTATGCAACACTCAGTTGTAACTCTAGAACTGTTTCTGTACCTGTTGCAGTGAAATTCACAAATGGAAAAATAAAACCAGGTCTGTTCAGAGGGTCTTAGGCTGGGTGGTTAAGGACAGGGGATTGAAAGATTGATTTGTGAGAGAGAGATTGTCTTACACACGTCAGGGTTGATAAGAGAGGCCAGTCAGGCAGCCATTCAATGATCATGAGTGAGACAGACCTAGAGGGACAGGAGCCATGTGCCCACATGAATGGAAAAGTCTCCCACTTTCAGTGGTTTGGTTGTCACTGTTATAGTCTCTGCTGTTCTCATGAATTTGTGATGCTTTTATGGCAGGTGCTAAAGCAAACAGAGATTCCTGGGGACTGCACAGTTCAGCGCACTTAAAAGGAGAAAAGGGAGACAGAGGTGCTCCAGGACCACCAGGTATACTAAATCTAATATGTCCTTGACATCCTATGGAGGAAGATATGTTTAACTTAAAAAGCAATTCAGCAAGGTACTTGGATAGTTATCTCTGCAGCCTTACCTGCCTAAATATGACACACAGAACAACAAAGCCCAGAATGTTATCCAGAATGTCTTCTGAAAAGACAGACTGCACATTTTTGAGCATTAGGAATGTGTTAAGTACAATAATAGATACTAAAATGTAAGTGTCTTGTCTGAGATTTTTTGACATCATGGGCACTTCCTAAGATATCGTTTTGTTGTAAATCTTTCTGAGCCAATAGGGCTAAAATCCAGTGTTTCACCTGTGATTCTGAGTTCAAGGCAGTCAGTTGTTGGTGACAGTCCTGCTTCTAACAGGAGGTGGAAATAGATTATTTCCATTTCAACCAGTTTTTTAATATTTTCTGCTTTATTTCTGAAAATCATGAGGAGTCTGTGTGCACTGAAAATACCAATTCACTAGCAGTAGGAGCCTCATAACAATTATTCCTCACCCAAAGATTTGCTTTCTGTATCAAAAAGTTGATACACATTGCTAATCCTTACAAACTCAAAAACAGTTACGGAAACAAGCATCTGTTTGAAAAGATTGTAATCACAACCTCTGTGATTTTTTGTGCATTTTTTGAAATCTCATATACTGAGATAAGGCTTTGATCAATGCCAGAAATCATTTGAAGTAGAAAATGCAGTATATTGAGTTAATGTTGCTATACCATTTTTATAATGATTTTCCTTTAATGCATTGATAGTGACTATATTAACCCCTCACTATATCTACGTGGATATTTCTGTCTTTGTTCCAAAGACATAGTTTTGCTGACTGAAGATATTATTTTGGTTATGTTGAAGACAACATCTCTTTCTTGTAATAAAATCAATTTTCCTGTCTTGTCCACATTAATTTTCATTCTAATCCAATACCTTAAAGTAAGCAGTTAGTGATTTCCAGTTATTAAGAAGCTTGTCAAAAGAAGAAGTAAGAAACATTCCTAAACAGAAAATAAGAATATTTTCTCTTCTCTGCTGGTTTATCCACCATGAACATGTCTGTTCCTTTTCAGGTTCTGTATTGAATGTAAATTATGTCTTAAAGTACTTTCTTGCCTATATCTGATTACTTCAGGTGCTTCATAAGGAGAAGATTATGAGGGAATTGTGCTTACGATTTTGCTGTAAAACTGCAGCTGGTAAAGGATGCAGAAAATAGCACAAGAGTTCTGGTTAAACTGAAAACTCAATTCACTTTTCTCCTAAAATAACAGAGATTTATTCATTTGATTCAACAGATCAACTGCCTCCAACATTTTGTGAAGTTGAAGCATGCTAAGTACGACCAAATCTGTTGCTGCTCTAAAAAAGATTCCTGTTTGTTTTTTGCTTAATGATGTTGTTGCTGAAATATTCTCTCATATAAAGCAGTTCTCTAGTTCTCACAGGTGTCTACATAACCACTGACAGGGAAAGTTTACAATCCAGTAGTTGCATAATTAAAGTACAGGTGTTTTTCAAAAAAAAACTTTTTCTGAGGGGAAAGTGGCTGAAACTCTTTCCACTACATCTGTTGAGTTCCAGCAACCAGAAAAGCTCTCTGAACTGTGATATTTGTCCATGCAGTGGATTTATTTTTGCTTCTCACAAAATGTCACCTCTCCAACCCTATAAAGAGGGTATATTAATTGATAACCATGCAAAAAATATTAAGCCAACACAATAAGTGTGAGAGCAGACTCGACAGACTTGAGCTTCATGTACCTTATTCAGTCCTAGTCTACTTGCTGGTCATCCTAAAAAGACCTCAGATAGTGTTCAGTGTAGAGATTAATACTAGCAACATTTGAGAAGGACACCTGCCATTCCATTCCGTTTCATTCCATTCCATTCCATTGAATTCCATTCCCCTCACAAGGATCAAATAGATCACTGCTGAAAGCTGTGATTGGTAGGGTTGGAATAAAATCCAAAGAGATGCCATAATGAGAAACCTGTCCCACAATGTCTCTTTGATTTATTTTTATCAGATGTGGCACACTGGGAAATGAGCCCTATGACTCAGGAGGGTTAGGCCCAAAGATCTCAAAAATTAACCAAAACACATTTGAAGGAAATGCATTGTACTCTGTCAGGAAACTGCAAAATAGGGCTTGTTTTTTTTCCAGATGTATACCAAACAGATAATATTTGAAGGCTTTTTGAACCTTTTGTGCTGGCTTGACAGCTTTGGCTGACCAACATTGACAGACAATGCAGGTGGTACAACCATTGAGTCTGATATGGCTTTAATTGAAGAGAAATGTCAAGGAAGAGTTATTATACATTTGGCAGCACAGCAGCAACACTATCTCTTTCTCTTGTCAGCTCTGGTAGTGTCTTTAAAGGAAAGATCACACATCTACTGATGGATTACCCCACTACCAGCAAAACATATTAAAAGCTTCTCTTTTACCTTGGCTTCCATCAAAGGGGTTAACTTGGATGCTTCTCTTTCACTCCTCTTCCCAGCTGCTGTGTTTTCAGAAAACTGGGAATTTTTTCATGCTTGAGCCATCTTTGCTTCAGTTTTTCTGAAACCCAATCAGATTCAGAAGTTATTAAGGTGGAGGAGTGACAGACAAGATAGGCTGTACAAGCTTTGCTTTGTTAGGAAACTAAACTAAAAATATCTGTTTGTTATAAAGGTTAATGCCATTATTGTAGATAGTTTTCCTTTAAACTCCTAAACCAGTAATACCAAAAGTAGTGCGTCTAAAAGGAAAATTACAGATAATTATTGTACTTTATTTTATTTTCTTCATTTTTCAGGTCCACCTCTGCCTCCATCATATTTCAGCCATTTTATTAATAGCATAAAGGTAATTATATCCCATTTGTGTTTGAGTTCTGTTAAGCTTTTTTTAAAGTGTACTTTACTATAAATTAAGCCAGTGCAACATGGTGAAATACACAAATAGAAGAGCATCAGCAATTATAAATTATATTAATTTCTTAAAATCCAGATACATAGGCAAGTTTATTACAAGTATAGAGACAGCATTTGTCCCAGGTCGATAAAGATTACTTTTGGAAGAGACTTTATTACTGAGGCTTTTTACCTTCCTGGTGGTATTAATAGTCATAATTTGCCATCAACCAACATACCTGCCTTAAATGAATGCTTTTTTTTTCCATGCCAGCTCAGGTAAAAGACATCCACTACCTAAAGGGCTTCTAGAACACTGGGTGGGGGGAAAGGGGGGTGGAAATCCCTTCCATGTCATGTTATTCATCTTTTAAGCACTCTGAATGAAATTGAATTATGGAAACTACTTTTCCTGGAAGTTCTTTACAGCAAAGTGTTCCCATACCTTGATTTGTTTGGTCTCGTTTTGTTCCGTTGTTCTCTTGACTGCTACAAGTGACAAAAATTAATAAAAATATGGTATTATTTTAAATGGTTTTAAGTGAATAAGACTCTTTATCACCAGAAGAACTGAAAAAATCAGAATCAAATTATTTAATGATGTTACCACAAGTGTTGTGCTGACAGTCTCTTGGAAGGACTCTTAGTGCTGCCTGGTTTTAGGATTTAATTTCTGCTTTGCTGAGTATACCCAAGTTATTCTTATGGTATAAATTGTCCCATGTATGTGGCAAAGCTGATATGGTTTCTCTGACCTTATGGTAATGTCTGTAGCTTTACAGATTTAGCTGCCAAGAACTCATTTTTCACCTAGTCCTTCAACTCCCCAGAATGGCCTGGAATAAAGTAACCTTTTGAATCATGTTTACTGGGAATCTAAAAAGACTAAAAGTCAGAGGAGGAGCTGTACATGGCCATGTCCTCTGGCTGTCTGCAGATACCTGCCATTCTTGCTTTGCCCTTTGCCTCTTCTATCCACAGGTTTATTTTGCAGAAACATGAAAAAAACAGATAAAAAAAAAATCGAAGGAAAAGAAGAAAAACAGAAAAAAATAATGTGAGGAGGAATGTATAAATGTCTTGCACAGAGAGATAATAATGTAATAATGCAGTACTTAAATGCTTCTTCTTACCTTTTGCTCTGTTTCCCAAACTAAGTGATAGTCAGGGGTACAGAACAGAAGACATACTGTTTAAAGTGTCTGCAGTTTTGTGTGGTATCTCTCCTGTTATCCTGGTACACACTCCCACCCTGCTCTGCTCACTTTGTCACACACTTTCAAATAGCTGTCCATTCGATGTCAGTCTTGCTTTGCTTTTTCCCTGGTGATGGAGGAAAGCACAAAGCCAGGCTTTTATGCTTCCTCCAACTCACTCTTCACCTCCAGCTACAGCACTGAACAAGATTTTGCTGGGCAGAATAGCAGGAAACAGCAACAGAGGCATTTTCTCTGCCTCTATCTAACCCCACCTCCCCTAGCCCTTGCCCTGGGAGAGCCTTGCAGCCTCAGTAGAGAAAGCATTCCTTTTCATCCCACATCACAGAAGAAGAAAGTGATATTAAAAACATTTCAAGCAGGTGCTTTTCTTTATCAAACTCAGAGATTTCATGTAAATTTAAAAGTTCAGTTCATTGTGTTCTGGTCTCACTTGAGCTCAATGTTCAAAAATACATTTTCTTCAAAGGGTGAAAAAGGAGACAATGGAGTCACTGGTGTAAAAGGAGAAAAAGGAGAACCAAATGGAGGGTTTTTTCTGACAGGACCTCCTGGACCACCTGGAAGACCGGGATTAATTGTAAGTCATGCAAGCTGTAGAATGGGAATATTTGTGACTACTCATTTAGAATTGATTTGGAAGGCACTAAAAAGACAAAAACATCAGGATTGCTAGAAACTATACAGAAACTTGCATGTTAAGCATTAGGTGAATAGGAGAAAATTGCATTAAGTGTAAATACAGACACTTCACTGTTGTGCATAGAATTACTTTGCTATGAAATGCTGACATAAAGTTGTGCTCAGCTGTCTCATATAGCTATACCAGTATGTAGATTATGCTATTAACAGCATTACAAATCAAAGCAGCATGTCTAATTTGTGATGCTACCACTTATAGCCCCATAAATACCAAAATAGGCCATATAAAGCTAGTCAGAGGCTGACTTGAAAATTTTTGGCCATCTGAATAATTAATCCTATTTTTCCAGTAATCCAAAAACATGAATGAAAAGACCAGTATGTAGCCATCTAGATTATTTCTATAAAATTCAGCCACTGTATACTGTCTACTTTTTAATTTGATCTTCTGGCAATTGCCACCACAGCTGCTTTGGAACAAAATGCACCAATTATTTGGAAACTAGTTTATCCTCGGGATCTGGCAACAAATATATGCATTGCATTCCTCTATTGCCATGTCTGTGTCAAGAACCATGAATGAGTGGGCCACAGCTGAGGATGAAGTGTTAGGTTAGCAAGACCAGCCTCAAAAATCCCCCTAGTTCTGTTACAAATTGCTGAGAACCATCTCCCTGTTTTAAACTGTTCTACTGGCAAGAAGGAGCTGGATGGCACAGCTGAGGTCTCCTTGTACAGGGTCCAGTGTATTCCATGTCTGCAGGATGGTGTGGGCACAGGGAACACAAGCCTTCCTCAGTCAGGCTGAGGACACACTGCTAAACTGGAAATGAAGGGAATTAGACACCTTTTATTCTGCAAGTCTGGCAGCTGGAGAGGTTAAGGGCTAACATTTGATCACTGGAGGGAGAAGACAACGTTAGTCATGAGGTGTACACCCTTCATAGATACACTTTACATTGAAGTATTCCACAAATTCTCTGAGCCCATCAAAGCAAGCAGTCTCAGTGTGAGTAGAGTGTGATCCAGGACTTTGAGAGCACCGTTGGGAGTTATGCAGGTATCAGCTGCTCAGGGATAGGTATGAGAATTTTCAGAAAGCTTTCTGAAATTTAAATCCTTGACTTTAATTCAACATGTGGTTAAAATTTTCATTTTCCATTATACCTGTCCCTCCTTGGAGAAAATTACATGCAGACCCCTAAATGTTTAAATGGCATTGTAATGGCAGGCATCTGGTAAATGTTGCCACCAGAGATGATGGCCCTGCAGCAGTGAAATCAATACATTCAAGGAAATACTTTTCATCACTGACAGGGACCAAAAGGGGACTCAATTGTTGGACCCAGAGGACCTCCCGGGTTACCTGGCCTACCAGGCTTACCAGGTTATGGAAAAATTGGACCTCCTGGCCCACCTGGACCACCTGGACCACCAGGCCCCCCTGCAATATATGGTTCAGGTGAGCTTTTCACTGTATATTCGAGTGTACAGCCGTGTGCCCACGACCCACACATAACGAGTTCTTTCACACCTGGCAGGTTGTCTCACTTGCCCACCCTGTCTGCATACCTGAATCAGGTTGTTCTCCACTCTCCTCCTGCCCTCCACCCATTTCTCCTGGGGGTGAGTTGGAGCTGAGGGCACAAAAGGGACAATTTCCCTGCAGACAGTTTTCACTGGTTAGTGCCATGGGAGAGCTATTGCGTGAAGGATCTTGCTATGGCTGCTGCTGGGAGGAAATCTGCATGGTAGAGATAGGTTACCTCAACAGCTTTGCAAAATCCATCAAACTGAGCAGCTGGCTGAATTTGGGACAAAATGCTCTTCTTGTGGGGAATGGAATTAAATCCAGCTGGTGGCCATCACAAAGAGTTTTTCTCAGGGCTCAGTGTTGAGTCCAGACCTATCCAATGCCAATTACCTGGGCTAGGGCATCAAATGCACCCTTTAGTGAGTTTGCCCCCTAGTTGGGCAGGAAGGTTGATCTGCTAAAAGTTCTACAGATGGGTCTGGACAGACTGAACCAATGGGTCAAGACCAACTGCATGAGGGTCAGCAAGGCCAAGTACCAGGTCCTGCATTTGGTTCACAACAACCCCAGACAGTGCCACAGGCTGAGGGCAGAGTGGCTGGAACACTGCCCAGCAGAGAAGGACCTGGGGATGCTGGCTGTCAGTTGCTGAACATGAGCCAGCAGTGCCCAGGTGGCCAAGAAGGCCAATGGCCCTGGCCTGCATCAGCAACAGTGTGGCCAGCACGACCAGGGCAGTGATTGTCCCCCTGTACTCGGCACTGGTGAGGCCACACCTTGAATACTGTGCTTGATTTTTGAGCCCCTCACTGCAAGAACGACATTGCAGCGCTGGAGCATGTCCAGAGAAGGGCAACAGAGCTGAGGAAGGGTCTGGAGCACGGGTCTGACGAGGAGCAGCTGAGGGAGCTGAAAGGGAAGTTGAAATTGGATATTAGGAATTTTTTTCACATCAAAGGTTGCCACTGGAACAGGCTGCCCAGGGAAGCGGTTGAGTCACCATCCCTGGAAGCACAACCATGGCTCTTAGGGACATGTTCTAGTAGTAGGCTTTGTAGTGCTGGGTGTCACTGGGGGAGATGATCATCTTAAGGGTCTTTTCCAACCCAAGTGCTTCTCTGATTCTCCAGTGAAAAGGCAGTACCCACAGTAGAGCTTAGGTCTAGAATGAGACTGACAGACAACTGCTTCTAAAAATGGATTGCTATGCAAATGCTGAATAGAAATGAAACTTTAGTTGGTTTTCTTCTTTAATGGTTTAGATGCTTTTAATCATTTTCAACTTACTGGTTAGAAAAGGGGAAAAATGTGCCACAAATAGTCACATCAAGAGAGGATTTTTTACAAACAAGGTGACATCAAAGGGAGTATGTAGCTAGAAATCAAGTGTCACAGTTCAAGACATTTGTACTTTTGACTCCTTTTGGGTCACAGGTTTCCTAGTGGCAAGCCTTATACTGTTAATGTCCAGCCCTGGGTTCTGGTGGAGGGGGTCCTGGGCTCCTCTGAAATTACTTGGCAGGTATGCCTGAGAAAATTACTGATTCCTCCCTCTAGGATCTGTGACCAGCATAGGAATCCAGCCAGGTAAAACCAGAGGAGGGCATTCCTTAATCCCAGCTGAAGATGGTGTACTAGTAGAAAGAGAGACTTTAACTGAATAGAGATGCTGTAACAGAGATCTGTTCTTCCTGAAGTTTCAACAGGTCTAGTAAATACAGGTCTCCATTCACCTGTTTTCCCTTAAGACCTGTTGCTCCAGTACACTAGTTTGGGGAGAAGATATACCTGTCTTCATTCTCTCCAGGTATTTCTTGAACCTGGTCAGCCTCATTTATACAGTGAGACTTCCAATCTATCACCCAGTCAATATCATTAATTTAGTGTCTATCAGAAGTGTTCATCCTCTGAATAGCATTTGGGAAAGAAAAGTCCTTAGTATGTTCAACATAGGCTCTATGTCAATCAGCCCGTGATCATTACAATATGGACAGATCCGCAGTGTCTGTGAAGCTCACAAAAGTCTTCAGGCCTTTCCCTGTGTAATTTAGATTAAGCAATTCTTGGTATTAGCTAAGAGACCCAGTCAGACAAAACAAATTATTATTATTATTCCATCCCTATACTTTCATTTATGCTCTCTGCCATGAGTCTTCATCATCCTCCCACACATTTTCCTCTTTGCGTCGTAAAAGGGTTCTTTAGGCAGCACACATTTTACTAAATGTTAGGAACAGATGTTTATTTATTCCCTATCATCAAGGTTCAGTTATATCTTTTAAAACTATTACTATCTGTAATTATGGAGTTCACATACTGTAGTATGGAGTTCACATACTGTAATATGGGGAAAGAGGAATAGCTTATCTGCAGGAAAATAGCTCTAAACACTTCTGAGAACTGACCCCCTTCCCCCTGCCATTGGCACAAAGGACTTGCTCTGGAGTATCCTTGCAAATGCCTCAGTGCAGAGATTCATCTTGTAAAAGGTGATTTCAAGGCTCCTCTGGGTTTCACAAAACCAAAGGAGCGAGGTCTTTGTGTAGAAGCTCCTTCTTACAAACAGCTTCCAAGTCCCATTTTCATGCCATGCATTTGCACAAAATGCGTGCTTTTAGTCTTCCATATCTTTGAATCTTTCCTGCCTTTAAAGAAAGAAGTTTTTACTCCAGAAAACAGCTCAAGGTGAAGAAATTCACTTTTGGAGTACAAAAGAGACAGATACGAGGTACCAGGTGGTGGGGACTGTAGTCTTAGAAGTCCAAGTTCATACCCCTGAAGAATACTTTTTTTGCTTTGATACAAAAGCTGAGCTTACACACGTGAATTTTTCACCTAGGAAAAGTAAATATTTTTTACCATTAGAGCAAAATATGTAATGACTCCCTTAAAGCTTATATGGACAGGAGCAAAAAGTTCTTCCTCTTCCATGTGCACAAGCTAGCAGAACAGCATTCTGGTCGATTTAAGTGGGTCTGGTTACTCATTTGCA
This sequence comes from Chaetops frenatus, assembly GCA_013400775.1. Classification (NCBI taxonomy): domain Eukaryota; kingdom Metazoa; phylum Chordata; class Aves; order Passeriformes; family Picathartidae; genus Chaetops; species Chaetops frenatus. The sequence continues at coordinate 36,852 of VZTR01019449.1, read as the reverse complement.
GTTTCTACCACAGATTGCAATCTGTTGGCCTTAACCTCCCAAAAAAAACCCAGAGAAAATACTGTTTCACCATTGCTTCTAAAAAAATCCTTAGAATGTACTTTCTGTCATTGACTTCAGCTGTTCAGGACACGACTATGGCTATTTAAAACTTCCACTGCTCCTGGACACCACCACTAAGTCCTTTCTTTATGTCACTCGCATTTTGTCTCCAAAAATATGACCTTCAGCATGTATTGTATGCTTATTTTATTTTAGCAGCTGCAATGCCTGGGCCACCAGGTCCTCCTGGAGAGCCAGGGTCACCTGCCACCAGGAATCTGGTAAGAGAACAAAATAAGGATGTTTGCTACAGAAAATTTTCTTCAAAACTTTTGGTGGTCACTGAAAGAGGAGTAAAAGTTCTTTCCTGTGTTTTTATTTATTAGAATGTTTTATAAACCACATCATTTTAAGATGCAAACTGTAGATTTCTCTAGCAAATCTAAAAATTTGTTTCCTTTTCTTGTACTGTGAAACAAATCAAATTTGGATCCAAGATATCCATGAAAAAAAATTCTAAAAATTTAAAAAAAAAAAAAAAAAAAAAAAAAGGTAAGGCAGATGTCTTAGTAATTTCTAAATTAAGAATTCAATGTTTCTATGAAGGAAAAAAAATCCACCCCTGAAAACCCTATTCATTGCAGTTCTCAGGGGAGAAACAGATGTTTAAAGACTGTGCCCAAGACAGAAGATTGTAGTTGCAGGCTGGGAGATACTGTCTCAGATAGAAGGTCTGAGCTTACTTAGGTCAAAACTAAGATCAAAAAATATATATACAAATCTATAGTAGGGTCTGCATTATTCATATAGCATTGATATGCCTTCTGAATGAAGAAGAGAGAAAAAAAATGTGAAAGAGATTACACTTTCCTGAAACCTGTCCCAGTTTTAAACTACTGTAGCTCTCTTCTGAACTCTGCCATTTTGGCCTAGAATGCTAAATTGTGGCAGTGCAACAATCTTCACTCCACACAAAAGTTGTACAAAATTGCTGTAGTTCTACTACAATCCACAGAATGATGATGGTGGTATGCCAAAGTAGCAAGATATTCATATTACTTTATGGATTAAATTACATTAAACTGACTTTATTAGCACTCCCTGCAGAAGAAGCCTTGACATTTATGTGTCCAAATGAGACTATTTAACTTGCAAAGTGTTTTGTGTGTCTGATGAAGTTTGTTTCATTCTCCTGTTTGACAGGTTACGACATTCCAAAACATTGAGAGTATGCTGGAAAAAGTTCATTATGTAGCAGAAGGTACACTAATCTATCTGAGGGAAACCAGTGAGGTTTTTATCCGTGTTCGAAATGGATGGAGAAAATTGCAGGTACTATTGCACTACACCCTAAACTTTTCCAGGTCCCTTCCTCACAATGAAGGTGAGGGAGATATTTTTACAGAGGGAGAGAAGTGTGGGTGCAAAGACTCCTTTTTTTTTTTGAGTTCAGAAGCTCCTGGTGATATGGTTTTGTTCTACCCTCCCTCTTGGTTTTTCCAGCTTGGTGAGCTAATTCCTATCCCTGCAGACAGCCTTCCTCCTCCAGCCATATCCAGCCATGTAAGTACAAAATATTGGATGATTGGGTGAAAAACTGAGTCTAGATGTGTCATACACTTGGCAGAAGCTGTATGCAGCTTCTCTGCATAATATGATTTTCCACTGAGATTTTTCTGTTCAAAATAAGCATCCTACCACTACATAAGCTTGCAAATTGATTTGCTTGAACAGTCATCTGTTTCCAGTATCTTCTGAAACTTCCAAACACTATAGAGACAAAACAACATTTACAAAAGGCAGAATAAAAGACTCCGCCCACAAAAAAAAAACCTCAAAAAACAAAAACAAACAAAATACCCCAAAACAAAACAAAAGAGGCCAAACAAACAAACAAACAAAAACAAACAAAAACCCACAAACCCACAGAATTCTGTTTCATACACCTGCAGTCAGTCATATCAAGCCCTGATTCCTTTCAAGGAAGGTCAGAAAAGGGTTTCTGAAAATCAGATTTTCTTTGAGAGGTTATAGTCCTGTATTCAGTGTACCATAATCATCACCTGAATGTAGCTTACCCCGCAGCATGCAGAGGGTGTACTCTAAAGCCTCAATTGTTAGTTTGGACCTGAACCCATTTTGGAAGTTATTGTACCAACCTGCACATGAATGTCCCAACCTGCTGTCTGTCCCAAAAAATTGCAGGAGGATAAAAACGACGAAATGACAAAGGGAATAGAGACGGTTTTTTTGATGACGGGTTAATTGGTCTGCTGAGAAAATGAAAGGGCAAGAGAGTGCTATGAAGGAGCAGTGAGAAGGAAGACTGACAGAAACAAATAAAAAAGGTTGGAGTAGATCAGGGAGAAGTTCACCTAGCACACTGGGAAACTGTCAAGACCTCATGTTATAAGAAATTTTCTGCAGCCTCTACTTGACATCACCTGAGTTTCCAATCTCCTACATCCAGTGGCTTGTTACTCATATTTGCCATAACTAGAGAAGAAAACTTTGCTGTTCCTGAAACCATTAACGGGGTTGAGAAATGTTTCCACCCATTACATTTTCTGTTTTCACATCTTCCTTACCCTTCCAGTTTTGATTTTCCTCAACTGCTCTTCTGCTCCTACCAAGAGCAGGCTGCTTTTATGCAGGACTCCGGATGTGATTACATTTTTATTTAAAAAATTACTGACTGGCTAAAATTCTGATATTTAACATATTTTTTTTTTGCTTGTGTTCAAATAACAGGGATTTCAGTCTATTCCAGCACTGAGACCGATATCAAATATTAACAGTGGAAAACCAGCAGTAAGTACGAGATCTGTATTGCAGCTGCAGAGCTGTGCTTTGTAATGTGGCAGTTTGCATTTTGAGGGACAGTTGTGACATTTGCTCTTCAAACTCAGAGATTTTACACCAGAAATTTACAAATGCACTTCTTTAACTTTTTTAGACATTTCAGACACAATTTGAAATTGTTCCCTACAGATCTATTTTCATCATCCCAGACCCTTTCCCATCTCAAAGAAAAAAAAACCCTGACTCTCAGTTAGGAATACCTCTTCACTTAGTGATTGTACCTACAACACAAAGTTCTAAACTAACAATAGTGTAACAATTAAATAATTAAAATATTCATTACAATATTTTCAATATCCATGGTGCTGTTTGGCTTAGATAGACACTTTAGAACCTAAGCCTTTATTTTAAAGACTTTAAAATATTTAGTCAAAGAAAGCAAGGTAACTGAGTTATATTTAAAAAATGAAACCAAAAAGAAAAAAAAAAGCAAGAATGTGGATTAGTTCTTGCATCTATGCTGCTCAGCTTAGGCATGCAACTTCTTATATTTTTGAATGCTATCTAGTCACTTCTTACTAGTTTTTTACTGTGTTCGTAGGATTTGGGATTTTGTTCATGTGAAAAATCCTAGACTTCTGATTGAAAATATTGGCTTCTTTTAAAAGATTTTTATTTATAGGCATATATAATCTTCATATTTTCCTTAATGTTGAAAAAGAAATTGATATTTCTGCTAAGGGTCTCATGGCTCTGAGAAATGTAATGTTATGACAACAAGAATCTTTCATACCTATTATGAAGGGTACAGGTTCTGTGCTGGCAGGAGGAGGAAGCACTGTTTTGTTTCCAACACATGTCTTCCTAGTGTCATAAACTTTTTTTTAAAATGGTGCCCTTCCTTCTTTTTTTTTCTAGTTGCACCTGGTGGCTTTGAACTTCCCATTTTCTGGAGACATGCGAGCCGATTTTCAGTGTTTTCGGCAGGCCCAGCTTGCAGGTTTGACATCTACCTACAGAGCCTTCCTCTCGTCACACTTGCAAGATCTGGCCACAGTTGTCAGAAAAACAGACCGATACCATCTGCCAATAGTCAATCTTCAGGTAAAAATGGGTGCTCATGCTTTTTTTTTTAAGATAGGCTGTAGGTTTAAAAAAAATCTTGGAAAAATAGCAAAAGGAAAAAGTTTTAGCCCAAACTGCGTTTTATAAAGGAGCAGCTTTGCTTCATATTTCACAGCCAGATTCAAGAAACAAAAAAAGAGTGATGAAGTGGGAAACTACTGAGTTATTATGCTCTACCTTTTAGTGTGATCCTAGGATAAAATACCTATTTTTCTCATTTCTAAGAAAAATTCAAATTCTGTGCTTAGGAAAGATGTTGGATATACCCCAATGAAACAGAGAGGAGCGTCTACAGCATGAGTCATTTTGTGGTCTCACATAAACCAACACACTCTAAAAATGAGGAAAACAAACCATGTCTTTGTAGCATTGGCTGGCTCCCAGCACAAGCGGCCAAAGAAACCTACAGGAATAACACATGATGCTTGGAACATGTTGAACGGATGCTGCTCTGAAGTGCATGCAAACACAGAGTCCTGAGAGAAATTTGTGAAGGCAAAATGGTTTCAACTTTGACTGGAAAAACTCAAAAGCAGTTTGAGAGGAAGGCAAATGCAAAGATCCTGCCCTGAATGTTTGCAACACTTTTCACAAAACTGTGACCTTAACAGAAGTTCCAGTACAACTTCTATCTATATTTTCTCTACAGCTACAGTAGCTATAAGCAATTTTTCAGCTGTGCCTTAGGAGGAAAAGGGCGGGATGGTCAAGCTGAATTTTTGGAGTGATAATAGAACAGAGACAACTTTGAGGCAAAGACGTGGACCAGAGAGCTATTTGCATAGAGATGACAGATGAGACAAATTTGTTCAGGAACATTATGCCAAACCTGATGTGAAAGATGAAATCACAAGTGTCCTTAAATGCAGCTAAAATGGTCAATTTACAGATAAGTCTACAAAGGTAGACTTGGGATTTGATGTACATTTGGGGGGTTTTTTTTGTTTGTAAAAGTGGCTTTGAAATTTCAACAGGGAGAAACTCTTTTCAGTAACTGGGAATCTATATTTGATGGAAATGGTGGACAATTCAACATTCATGTCCCAATATACTCCTTTGATGGGAGGAACGTCATGACTGATTCATCTTGGTGAGTTTACATTACCATTTATGTTTTATATGATACATATAAGGGGTTTTTTCCTACTTTTACCAGATAGAAATAGAAATAGTAGCAGTACCTTGGGCTACTAGACATGTGATAAAAATTTCTTACCTCCTTTATGTCATTTTTCTTTGCCATTTCTGATAGTCTAGAAATGAGGTATCAGGTTGTGTTCTCCTTTCTTCCTCTCCTTTCTGTCTTCATCTTGACCTAACCACTCTTTTCTTGAAGCTCAAGGAATGCAGATCAACACACATACAGGTGTGCAGTGGAATAAAGCAAAAGAGACTTTTCCAGTATATAATTTCTTAATGTTACCTTTCAGGCCTCAAAAAGCAATATGGCATGGTTCAACTGCAGATGGCATCCGTCTGGTTAGCAACTACTGTGAAGCCTGGCACACAGCTGATATGGGAGCTATGGGACAAGCATCACCTCTGAACACAGGGAAACTTCTTGACCAGAAAGTGTATAGCTGCAATAATCAGTTTATTGTTCTCTGTATTGAAAACAGTTTTGTATCTGATCCCCAAGGAAAATAATTCACCTGCTGCACATAGGAATATTCCATTTGATGACAGAAAAAGCCAACACTGAAATTTCATTTTTAATGATGTAAATATTTTAATTTTTATAATTGCACATTTCAGGACAAAAATAGCCAAAGAAAACATACCTCAACACAAACCACATTGCAGTTAGGTGGAACATCCAGTGCACACACGGCTGGCTTAAAGCCCTTCCTTCCACTTGAACCCTGTGCGGTTCAACGTTTGCCAGCAGGTAACTCGTGTTCTTCTGCCTGAGCTGGGGTCACCTAAGGGCACGAGCCAGGTGTGGCCTGTGAGGAAGATCCAGTAGCCTGCCCTGTGAGCAGTACGGCTTAGCAAGGCTGCTGCTGCTTCACAGCTGAGAAGCCGCACGCTTCGTGCTCTCCTTTTCACCTGCATAGGTTTTGAATAGCCGAGGCACCATTCATATATGCTCATATATACATACTGCCCCATAGCAAATACTGGGAGGCTCTTATGCCTTGCAGAGCTCACATTTGCAAAACAAAGCTTTAAAAACTAAGGTGCTCATCTCCTCTGAGCTTTAGCAGAAGCCAGGTACCTGACTCCTGCAAACTTGTACGGATCTCAGCCTGGTGCTTACACAGAAATGCAACAGCTCCCACATCTTATTCCAGCTTTTCCCTTTGCAGATTCTAGACATAGGACTTTATGCAGGAGGAGTGAATTTCACATTGACAAAATCTGGTCTTTATTATGGTGCTATTGTTACCAGGAAATCTGAAAGCAATGTTGATAGAAAACATCCTGTTTAACTGGTAGAACTGAACAAAGCAAAAGCAGACAAATGAACCATCTGACCTTTATTTATTTCATTGCATATTAGAGGAAGTCATTTCCTTTTGTGTCAGACTGACGAATGAAATATGTCTGTCATGGTTTCTCGGAAATAGATTCTACATACTGTTATCCCACTAAGTTACATGTAAAGTGATTTTCCTTTTTGTGAATTTACCCTTCTGGCATTTACTTAATTAAAGAATTGTTAATATAAAATAACTGCAACAGTTATAGGAATGATCAGGAAATGGTAATATTCTTCACTAACAGTATCACCATAATATCTGAAGTCTTTTGCTGATATTTTGTCTACTGCATACTTTAAACAACATATTTACTTATATTTTATCAGGCAGTGACTATGGAGATCAAACTCCACATTATGATTTTTCAAAGATTTGAAAGACAATCCATGTTGGAAATACATGTTCATTTGCTGATAAATAGAGTATTAAATAACTAGACAGCTTTTGTCAGCAGACAAAAGCAAATCCCACTTACAATACCAAAATGATGTTATTATACAACTAAATATTTTGAAATCCAGCTTTATTTTTCCAGTTGATTATAAAAGCTTATTTCCCAGGGTCAGCTGAATGATATCTTCGTTTTTTTTCTGGAAAATTAAAAAATGTAAATTACTCCATTATTACAACATGGTAATAAGGCAAAAGCCATTTGTATTACATTTAAAATATATGCATAACAATTCACTGTGCTCATTTATAGTTGACTTTCCTAAAATACTGAGCACTCTTGTGCCAAATTCCTGCAGTTCACAGAGCTGGAAGAGCTATTTATGTACAGCAGGGTTTCACTCTGAGTCACAGAAGGATCAAGGGTGGGAAATAAAGTGCTTTTACCTGCTTCAAGCAGGAACCATGTCCTTTTAATCCTTTACAAGCCAGTGGGGTCTCTGCTTGCAGCCACCCATCTGCATCAGTCCTGCTCTTTCTCTCCTGAACTCAAGCAGCACTCAGAGAGTTGGCTGTCTCTTCGCCTGGAATGGCAGTGACAAGAGGTGGTGGGGTCATGGGATCACACAGAGGAGCTCTGTGAAGGGGGACAAGAGAAGACTAAGGAAAACATTCAGGTTTTAGGAGATACTGAAGTCGAGTTTAGGTTGGGTCCAACAAAATGCATCCTGAGATCTTTGTGCCAGTCCTGTCACAGAGGTAACCCATATCTGTATCCTGAACAGAGCTTATCAGGGAACTGAAATGGGTAAGCACCATCATGAAGTTGCTAAAAAACTGTCCATAGTTGCTTCCTACCTCCAACATTAATCTGCCAGCTACAGCAATTTCTTGCACACCCTTTAACTGAATACAGAGCATGAAATGTGAACCACCTGGGCTGCTGTGGTGCTGAGTTCACAGGCTTGCTCACATGCCAAGGGAGGTACCTTTACCAGAGAATGGCATGAGACACCTGTTAGAAAGATGAAGCGTGCTCATGCGAAAACAACAACAGCAACAACAACAACAACAACACACCCTTTTATTCAAAGCCAGTGATGTTCTTTAGATTCTCTAGTACAATTGAAAAGAAAAGAAAATATTCATCAAGGATATGACAGAGAAAATAATTAGCCCAGTTCTTAAGAATAAATTAGCTTTCTATATCAAAGGAGAGTACTTTTTTCAGCACAATGCCAACACAAAGGTCAGCTGCACCTGAGGGAGAACGTTTGCTAATTCAGGTAAGAAACTGTGTATAAGGCAAAGTAATCACCAAGAAAGCACTAGAGCAAGGTTGAAAAGAGTAAATGCACAAGAAATCAATGTGGAAGTCTGAATTGTACTGAATTGTGAATACACAAAATCCTGTTCTGGCTCACTGGTTTTGTTAGCAGTAAATAATCACCAGGTCTTTCACCCTTCTCAGTTCAGGGATCTTTTCTCTGGGCCATCGCAAACCATGTCATGTTGCCATCTATCAGTAGTGTGCTGCTCTGCCCAGAAGAACTGCAGTGAGAGGAGCAGTTTCTCCTCCCATTGCTGCTGTAATCAAGCCAAACATGTGAGTTTCTGCAGAGCAGCATATAAATCTCAAAGGATTGACAGATAACAAAATTCATTTTGGTGTAACCAAAGATGCCAGCCTTGCTTCTGAGCAGGGCAGTGAAAGAAGAAAGAATGACCTGCAGTATGTCCTGCCTGGAAGATTCTACACTTCCTCTTCTTTGGCATTGAGATTTAGGTATTACTTCTGCATTAATACTTGCAATTCTTGTTTTTACTCCAGTATTGCCCTGGAGAGCCTTTCTTCTAGATTTTTAAAAAATTACATGCTAGAATTACAATTTCATTTTGGTGTTCAGGTACTGTGATCAATGCCATGCATGCACCTTAAAAAAAATATCTGATTGGGGTTTGGCTTTTATTTGCTGGTCTGATACATAGTTTGAGCCTGCACTCTAACAGTTTCTCCCTGCTGTCTGTCCTTAATGCTTCAACATGAACATCTACTTCAGTATTTTGATATTTAACCTGAATCTAATCTCCCTTTTTTAACCAGTCAGAGGGCTGCATCTTAAAAAACCTATTCTGAATCCTGGTGCAATTTCCACTGTTACAGTTGATTTAAAATTTTACTTATCATATTCCCTTCCACTGTATCCGTATTTTAAAAAAAAGAAAAATATCACACCATAACGCCACCCTGTTCTAATATTCCTGATTAATGGCTATATGTACACACAGCCTAACCTGGAGGTGCACTTAGAATGGATGGCTCAGCTCCATCAGTAGTAGATTTTGCCTGGGGGAAAGGGAACACAAAGTTAGAACATCTCTTCATCTTCATCCTGTGTGGGCAAAAGAGAGTAATAGAATTACAGACAGCACAGGTTGTGGGAATTTCTACATTGTGCCAGTTTGCCTGGGGTAGAATTAATTTTCATCACAGTAGCTGGTATGGGGCTGTGTTTTGGCTGTGTGCTGACAAGAGTGTTGTTAACACTGAGATGCTTTCGTTCTTGCTGCTCAGGGCTCACACAGAGCCTAGGCCTTTTCTGCCTCTCACCAGTGAGGCAGGGGGTGCACAAGAAGTTGGGAGTAGATGCAGCTGGGACAGCTCACCACAGGGTTATTCCATATCACATGGAATATAAACATATCACATGGAATGTATTTTATATGCTGAGCATATTTTATATGCTCAGCATATAAAATGGGGGGAGAAGCAGGAAGGGGGAATAATTGCAGCGATGGCATTTTTTATCCCAAGTCACCATTCCACCATTCCATTCCAGCCCTGCTCTCCTGGTTATGGCTTAACAGTGCCTGACAACGGGAGAAGCAATGAATTAATTCCTTGTTTGGCTTTGCTTGTGTGTGTGGCTTTTGTTTTACCTATCAAACCAAACCCATGAGTTTTCTCATCTTTACTCTTCCAGTTCTCTCCCCTGTGCCACCCTGAGGGAAGTAAGCAAGCAGCAGTGTGGGGCTGAGTTCCCAGTCAGGGTCTGGAGTCCTCATCCCACTGAAAGCCTGTAGAGGGACTGCAGGACACACGTCTGATGCCCACAGAACACATATCAATGGTTCATGTCTTTTTGCCAAACTTAACAATATACAGTCCTCCTGCAAACATTCTCCATCCATTAAAACCCCATGTCCAGACTGCGTTCATTCAGGGCACCCCCTAAAGCCATCTTTGACATACACAAATATTCTCAAACTGTATATAGATATATTGTGCCATTCCATTATCCTCACCTCTTTCAGCTCATTTGTTGATGAGCACATTTGTTGGAGCATTCATTGACTGTTCACAGAGCTGGGATGTTTCAAACATTTGAGAATTAAAGGATACTGGCACAGTCACCCCATACAACTGATAACTACTACCATGATGCCTTCGTTAGCAAACAGGGCAACACAAGAGATTTATCTGTGTGCTTTACCCCAGCTGGTGGATCAGGCATCATGTTTGTGTGTGCCTATTGGCAGTGCTGAACAGATTCTGATTCTAGAGTCAGCAGCATCCTCTCAGTGACTTCTCAGAGTCTAGAGGTGTGCTTAGGTCCACCTGACACCAAACAAGACCTTCTAGAATCATCCCACCACCCTTTCAGCCAGCCTACCAGAAGCCTCCCTGATACTTTGAAATGTAAGACTGCATCCCTTGATCCTACACCGTATTAGGGTAGGGTGAGTGGTGTGTTTGAACTCCTGTGTTGACTAAATTCTTATTTTAATGTTGACCAAAACCAAGCCCAAAGTCATATTACATTTTCTATTTTTCAGCTGAATGAATTGGGAATTGTTCATCTGCTTGATCAAAGCAATTTCCAGCTTGTGGATCCCATTATTTTGAAGTCCATGTTTCCCTGCAAGAATGTATAGCCCAGTGGGCTCTGAACCTTCCCAAGTCTCTGGGGCTTGGGAAGTCCCTAGGGTACATCTGTGAACAGATTATTCCAGAAGTATTCACTACTGTATTTCATTGCCATTGGTTCTGCCTGCAGAGTAAGGACCTGACTTGCTCTCAGCAGCCTTTTCCCACACTACTACTTGGCAAAGTTTCTCTATCATTATAGCAGAGCTGTTCTTAAACTACAAATTTATCTTGGACATTTTCTGTTCTTGATCTTAAACATCCAGGATTTGGAGGTAGCCTATATCAGGAAGACACATCAATTTTGATATAACAAGGTCTTTTAAACATATCCTGAGATTGTTTGCCTCCTTTGGTGAGATATTTGGAGCCAAAAACCATGTACAGGAGCTAATTGGCTCAAGAGTTTGGAAGAGCACTCTAAAATTTTCTATGGCAGAGATGATCTGAGTAATTAAAACATGTACCGCTGACACATCTTAAGCTTTGGGGGGTTGTTAAAAAATGTTTTCATCCTTGAGACTGCAGAACTCCCACCTTGATCTCCATTTTCATCCAAATAAAGCTTACAGAAATTCAGAAGAGCAGATACAGGATTGCTGTCTGTCCAAAGGCTTAAAATCCAGCCAAAACTGATGCCAAAATGCTTAAAATCCAGCCAAAACATTAATCCTCCTGAATTAGAAATGGACATACAGACAGCTATTCAAAAGTTAAAAAAAAAAACAAAAACAAAACAACCAACATGTTAATAGCCGGAGTTCATCGAGATTCTTAGTTAAATGTTTATTCACTACCTCTCTCCCCACTTTACTGTAGCTTGATATGTCTTAGAATAGTAGAATAACTTAGCTTGGAAACGGCCTCAGAAGGTCGTCTCATCCAACTCCCTGCTCAAAGTACAGCTAAGCTAACTTCAAAGCTCGATCTTCTCAAATTACACGCAAACACACTGAAGGTGCAGCAGCGTGCTCTGATGTCTACACCTCCATTTCAGGAAGGCAAGAAGTTGGTATTATGCCATGGTTCTTTTCTGTTAGGTCAGGAAAGTGTCCAGCTGATGGATAGATGTAATTGCCGCCAAAGCCAGAGTAAGTCTGTGGCCTGGGCCTCTCAAAATTTATCTCCTAATGGAAGATCTATGTTCTGACAGAGTAAAGGTTGGGGGAGAGAAGCAAGATAAGTTAGCAGCATCTAACTCAGTCACCTCCTAATGTGCATGCTATTTTTTTTTAGAAAAGAGAGTAAACACTACCAACATAGCTATTGGTGACATATCAGAGGACACTGCAAGCCTTGGGTACACATGAGCAAAGTCCTTTTCTCAATCAAGTGCTATATAATGACAGATAATAAGCTACTTAATCTATCGAAGTTACTGAATCACAGTATCTTTCTTATAAAAACCCAATTCTTCATCACCAGGAGAAAAGCTCAGGAAAACTGATGAATAATCTACAGGAGAGATCAAAATAGTTACAACTGTATCCTGTTGTACTGGTACACTCCATAAGACATAAGGTGGGAAGGGAGCAGGGTAAGAAAAGTCAAAAGGAGTGGGGAGGAGGAATAATAAAGTTCTGAGGTTGTGGTGAACTCTATGAGTTAAACCTGTATTTTTCAGTAGAATTATGTGTTAAAATGTAACAACTCCCAGGAATACATTTGCAGGAATACTCTGATTCTAGATAGAATCTATTAACTATATGGAGAGATTGAAGACATTTAGGCAACCTTGCTTCAAAATGTTCTGTTAATTTTAAGTGACTATCTCTCTGTACACTGTGCAGAGAACTTAAATGCTCAACTGTAAAAAAGCTACAGAGACAAGACTTTAGCTGCCTACACCTAAATTAAGTTACTTCTAAACTACTGAAACCAATTTTAATCAAAGGCTGGTCAAGATAAGAAGTAGAGCAGCAACTTTTTGTCTTACAAAATTAGAGCCTGCTCCAAAGTTAGTCCTACTTCATAAGCAAGAGAAGTCTAAACCTCTTTTAGTCCAAGTAAAATATAGGGGATGAATGGGGTAAAAATCCACCTATTCCATTACTTCTGAGAAAACATGTCAGTGCCTTTCATTACTATCAGTAAAGTCCAGTGGCAGCTGTGACTGTCCCATTCAAGCCAATTTGGAAGCATACAGGGAAGTTAACTACAGGACCAAGTTAGAACAGGAGAGGAACCTGATGAGACCCAATTATTTCTTTACAGTTTTTGACATCTGTGTTGGAATACACACTGCATTTCTGGCTCAAGTTGTTTATGGCAGTTTCCTTTTCACAAGGTTTCTTCCTCATTTTGCTCAGAGAACTAGGATTACTCATCAAGGCATGACTAAGGCGTAGTGTGGCCCAAAAGAAAGGATTATCTCATGCTTGTGGCAACAGAACAGTGTCCAAAGGAATTCAGTTCTGTCCGTGATTCACACATGGAAGAAAAGCTCCACAGAAATGGGTCCATTTTAGAGTGGGTTACAGATAGTGATAGATCACTATCTGAACCAGCAGAACCAGGCTAAAATAGACCAAAGATAGTTCAACCAGATACAAACACCTTTGTGTTCCACATCCTGCACTCCTCCTTATGCCCACCCCCAAAATAATGAAAGCTCAAGAAAGTATACTATAACAAAACCACTTTGCAAACTAAAAGGTTCCTTTCTGATTTTGCTCTTTGCTTTGGTTCCTGGGGATAAGATATAGGCAAGTGTCAGCAGAAGGGAGGGCAGAATCCCACAGCCTCTTAGGCACAGAGAACAGTTATCCTACAAATGCTAGGAAGGATCTCTTCTTAGCCAGGTTATAAGAACAAATTAATTCTGGTGTGTTTGTAGGCCAAGCAATTTCTGAGAGTTGATTCAAATGGAAACTAAAACTGTATTTAAAAAAGAGCAGGCTCCAAACAGACAGGCTCCAAAATGTAATATTTACACAGTCCTTTGACTTTCAGCAGAGTTCTGAGAAAATATGTATCCTGGAAAAAGACAAAGCATTCAACTTCTCAAGAAAATCTGGACTTCTCATGGCTTCAACTACAGCTATGAGAGGAGTAACCTCCTCTATAAAATTAAACTGCAGCTGAATGATACATAGAGATACTCCAGTCTTTTGCTCTACTGAATTTTGAACATTATTTGGGCTCTTCACTTTCTGTCTTGTAATACAATCATTAATTTTGGCACATTAATCCCATGACCAGTTAGTTGACCTGAAATTATCTCCTTGCCAAATATAGTTTTCCTTCCCATCTTTTACTCTCTTTTAGATCAAATTAATATATGATTTTTAAATTAATTTCTATGGATATATTCTTACTACCATCATTTCCAGAACTTTGTTGGCCAAATAATCCAATGCTGTGATGGACATGTTTCTGATCTTCATTTAAAGTGCTCACTTTTTTCCCCTTTTATTATCCTGTCTTTGAATTAGGAATGCATTTCTCCTGTTTTTTGGCAATAGTTGCCTTTAAATACCACTGACAACAGGCAGTTGTGTTGTGCAGATGTGATGAAAGTATTTTCACCATTACTATTGCAGAAGTTCTAGGATATTAGTTTATCTGGAATCTTATTGTAACGTGCTTAAATTCTCAAGAGAGACAGTTTCTTCAGCAATCTAGTGTCCAGACTCCTAAGGCTTCTTGAGTAAAAGTCAGCCTTTGGTATTACACTCAAGGGATATGGCTGATGGAAAATGACCGCTGTAATAGAGAAACAGAATTCTGAGAAACAGAATTAAATAAGTGATTGTTTTTTGCAACCAGAAAATGTTGTTCAGGAGAATTCCCACACTAATTCAGACCTATAACTGCGTGAATTATTATTTTTATATAGAACCAGTGGCAAAAGTCTTCTCTCTTAATAATGTCACTTGGAAATGTAGAAATAATGAAGGATTTATGCTATCTCAAAATGACATATTCTTGAAGAAAAGTTTAAAAACTTATTAGCTCAAGAACTGGTAAAGAATAAAGTTCTACAAATTATTTCCACCATCTTTCTTGTCACTGCATAATTTTTCATTTTAATAAATAGATCTTTATAGATAGATCTATTTTTCTCTTTTTCTGTTTTTACTCCTGGGTAGATACAAACTCCATTACCTGATTTAAAGGAAAAAGCACCTTTTTAGAACACACTACAGAAAATCTCCCTACGATTTTCTTAGGACTGCCCAAGGTACAGCATTTTTAGAGTGAACTCTAGCTGCTGATTGCAAATGAACAGGTGAAAATTTACAGAAAATACTGCTTAGAGACATTACAGCAACAGGATTTCAAAACAACCTCATATAACCTGATCTGTGATAGGAAGTTTAATGCTATCACTACAGGCAACATACAGTCACATGTACTGAAGAATGAGAGTAGATGGAGAATATGTATCAAATCTAAAAAAGCTGCAGCAAAGCAAGCAGTCCCTATAGCATGTGATAGAAGAACCTCTCTCTTCCCTCGTTTGCATGGTTAATAAATCAGTGTCAGGAATTAAATATTATTTTATTAAATTAAATTAATTTATTAAATGTTATTTTCTTGTCTCTTTCTTTTTTATTTTTGTTTTGAGTTTATACTCTACTGAACAAAATGTTGTTTTAACAACAAGGTGAAAGTTTTATTTTAAAATTTGTTTGGTTTTTTTTTTTTTTAAGGATAAATGATATTTAATCCAAGCTGTGATCTAGATCCCCAAATCCAATTTTGAGGTCTTAGCAGCTTGTCATCACAATTCCCACTTCCTTCTCTGGGAAATTTCTTGTCTGCTATGAGCCTTTATTCCATGGAAGAAGTCAAGCTTGTCAAGCCCACAGGATGCCTGCCGGCTAACAGGTATACAGAAAATTACAATACCAAAACCTCATGATTTTGGTATTTTCATTTTGGCACTTTCTAGTGCATTGCTAGAAAAACATTAATTTTTGGTAGGTTACACATGCTGCTCCTTCACCACTTTAGGCAAAATTTACTCCAGTCTCTGGCAGAAAATAACCTTCCTTGATAAGTAGAATGATATAAATTATTACTCCCACCATCAAACTGTAATGAGTAGCGTCCAAGCAGGTTGCAGCTGTAGGTTCACAGGAAAGAAAATATCCTTTTTAATTAGACAAAAGCTACTTTAACACATGTATCCTTCGCTGTAGTTGTAGGTGAGATGACCTGCCGTTTCAGAGTTACAGAGTTACTGTAGCAACGTAAGGCCTTCAAACAGATAATGACGAACAGTCTAAAGTAATTTCCAGACATGGTTGATGTCAGCCTTTTTACTTCTAGGAACCACTCCCTAAGCTGTCTGCTGTCTTTAGCAGCATGTCTTGGACTATACACTTCTTCCCTACTTTTAGCATAAATCAGACCTCTCTGTAAGGAGACTTGCAGTCAACATCGCTCTCTTTGAATATTTCACACCTGATTTCAAGCAAGATTAGATTAGCACACATGTAGTAAACAAGCTCAGCAGCTGATGGACTCTACAAGCTGGAATGAAACACCAAGTTTAAGGGGTTTAATTGTCATCACTGAGATCTGCTTAAAGAAATTAGGACACTATGACATGTCCACAAACCCATTATCTGTGAAATAAGGTGGGTATTAGCTGCAGGGATCAAGCAGCTGCATGTTGGTGTGGGGCATTGCTGGGCTGCCCAGCTCATAACTCCGGGAAATGAAGTGTTCCACAGTGAATTAAAAGTAAAAAGGGCTTCATATGTCCTAAACTTCAGCTGGTCTTCACTTAAAGATTATTAACTGGGTGTTCAATAACTAAGATCTCACAGTATTTAGTTTCGGAAACATTGATGAGTCAAATCAGACAGTGTTTATAAGGGTTAAAAAATGAGTAATTCTAAGTGTTTTATAAAGCAGCAACTTCAAAAAAGTGATTCCTTTTGCTTGTCTCTGATTTAGAAAGATCACAGATCTTTGTGAAACTTTCTGGTTTGTGTACTTAGAGAAACTGCACACTAATAAGCCCTTTGATATATTCTGTCCCAGTCTGAGTAAAGCTGCTTGGAAACATCAAGGACTAGGCAGGGAGGGAAATGTTTCTTTTTCAATAGCCTATTCTATTTTGGTAAGTGTTCAACATTCCGTATTTTTCCTCTTGCTGAATTCCTTGGTGAAAGTAATTTGTAAATATCATGATGCACCCAATAGTTCTTCCAAACAAACATAACATTTAGCTGCTTACCATGGACAGACAACTGCAAAAATTGAAGTTTTGCAACACATTTATTTTTTATTTCTTTAGCAGTAATTGTGCATACACTGTTGGTGAGAGAAAGATTCTTTATTACCCTGATACCATACCTCTTACACCAAAAGACCAATAAAACTTTTAGTCATCACCATTAATACTATTTCCTATCACACTTCCATATATTTTTTCCTTAAAATCTAAAAAAATATGTATATGCATATTAATAGGTGCCCATTTTTGAAACTAAATCATCTTATAATGCAAGAACATTCATATCCTTGATCTTTCTCAAAGACTAACCTATAGAACAAATTGGTTTTTATAATTGTCTAACTCATCACTCGTCCTTTTACAAAATACCTTTTATTTCAATGCCCTATGTAGTTTCTTACTTTGTAGATGTTTTGCAGTAGAGTTCCATTTGAATCTTTCATGCAGTTGCAATTCTTTTGTTTCCCATCTTCCAGGGGGAAAAAAAAGAATAAGTAGTGTTCATACACTGACAATAATTCTTGCAAGAAATAAAACTAGCACTAGGTAAAGATTAATTATTTCCTTCTCTCTCTCTGTGGGTGCTGCACGTGTATGGCTGTCACATTCTTGTACAGAAGAAGGAAATTAATCAGTGTATAAATTGCAGATATTTCCTGTATAATAACCCGATTTACTCAATCTATAAAGCAAGGACTTTTCAAATCTGTCCAACAAATTTGATGATTTAAACAAATCTCATAAAGCCAGATCATTTGGGCTTTCTGAGTCATCTTGCTGTGTTCTACCTTGCATTTAAAAAATGATGACTTTTGTTGCATATTTCTATTACTGGAATATAATTATGTCATAAATTCATTAGTTTATTAGAAAAATGAGGCTAAGCAAAATGGGGGCTTCAGCTGTTCTTCTAAATTTATGTCCACTGATAAAATTATTTCTATTCTCAGTAAGCACTGAGGATTGAAGTAGGTAAGAAGTGTTTCTAAGGATTCCTTCACAGGAAACACTGAAAAATTATATTTCATTCATCCAGTTAGAACGTCATAAGTTCTAATGGTCATGCACTGCTTTCTATTGAACTTGGCAAATTTGTACAGTAAGAGTGTTTTTTCATACTATTTGGGCAGGAAAAGGCCAAGAAATTATTGTAATTTTGATGAATCTGTGATCACAGAATAGTTATTTTCTTCTTAAACAAAATGTCACTTTACAGAAAGGCATATCTTGGAAACTGTTTTACTGACTGTGTCATTGTCTGACTTAGCCTCACTTGACTAACTAGCACGTTTAAGGATGAAAATAACTAGATGCAAACATAAAGATCTCCTCATTTTCTTTGGATTGGCATTCAATTTTTTTGCAGAGATACGGAGGAACCAATGATTCAAATTTTTTTCAGGCCATCTTTTTCATTTTGTAATTTTTATTTAACCACTCCATTTCATATAGCAAAAACAAAGGCAGATTTTATTGTTACCAAACAGGACATGTAACATGAACTACTTTGCATTTCAACCAGTGAATCTAAGCACCATTCCTATAGCCCTCCTAAAGATTCCAGGTACTGCCCAGATGAGCAAACCCCCTGATATACCAAAAGCAGTTATGAAGCTCATAGGAAGGAAGGGGAAGACCTAAATGGTGGAAAAGGGGAATTGACAGCAGAAGTGACAGTGGAAGAAAGATGATTGAAAAACACCAGCATGAATCTTAAGGGGGAGCTAATGGGGGAAGGTGCCAACAAGAACAAGATCCAGACGTCTACGAGAGCCCATTGAATATCAAGAGACTGTATCATAATCAGAAGTTCTTAGACCCCACCTTAATCAGGACCAGAAGCTGCAGTCCTAAGAAGCTGGACACATGGAAGCATAGCAAGAAAAGGGGAGATTCTGGACATGCAGAATCTATTTTGGTAGCTTTGCTTCTGACCCACGTTTACTTCAGCTTTTAAATCCAACATACACAAGGTCAGAGAGAGGTACCCAGAGATCAGGACAGGGGATGACATAATTTTAGTTATTTCTTCTGTGGTCATCTTCACCTCATTTATGATACAAAAGAAGAGTGANTTTCCTTTGTAGTACCACTAACTTGGAAATTACCTGAATCCATCTTAGCTGGTAAGTTACTACCTGCAAGTTATCAATTTATTTTAATTTTTCTGTGTCTGTCAAATGTCACTCAGGATGGTAATTCAAAATATTCCACGTAAGACTGAACTTGGAACCCTGAAAAAATATCCTTCACCATGCTCTGTTTACAGTTCCCTTCCTTTCTTCAGAGATGTAGTCCATGACCCACCCTTAATTCCAGGAGATCTGCAATGGGGAAATGAATGATGGATTTTTTTTCCCCCCTGAGTATATAACTTTCTTAATTTATAGTTTCAATGCTCTATATGCATTTAAAAGGTGTTTTGTGATTTGAGCAATTTTAACAGTGCTTCCATGTTTCTTTCTGATGCAAATATATTTATTTGAGGATTAGCCCTCTAAGTATTTCTACGTATGGATAACTAAGAACATGTTTGCTTGGTGTTATCAGCTTTAGTAGTTCTTTACAGCATGAATCTATATCAAATCCTGACATTCGGTCCAACATCTGTCACAAAGTGCATGTCATTAAAATGTTATTTTGAAAGAGAAAATATAACTAGGATATGTTTATGTATGACACTGATCATTGTTCAGAGAGAAAGGGAAAGAGAAGGAATTAATAAATATTTACCTCACTTGGAAATGTTGTATAATCAAGATTTTTATCGAGGTGAAGTGTACTGTAGGAGAAACAAGACTTTTTATAAAAGTGGTGACTTAACAACTGCTAATAAAAGGGAGGCAGGAGATCAGTGTGCCATGGCAGTGAATGTGGTGCTTGGGAGTGTGGAGGGTGCTGTCCTGAACACTGCGAGTTGGGAAGGCACCGTCTTGCAGAGACAGCACACGGGGCTTGCAAGAGCGACTGCAAGTAACGTGGAAAAACACCTGCAATCTACGTGACTTGGCCTATGATGGGAGGGTCAGACTGCAAGCAAATCAAGCAACAAAAGAAATATCAAAGCATACTCTGAGGGGCTCTGAACTGATTCAGGATCTGAACACAAGTCAGATGTTGGAGCTGGGGGAGTGGGTGGATTCCCAGAGCAAGCAGGTAACTGCTGGGAGAGTGGTTACCTGATCCCGAGAGGGAAGAGGAGAGCCTCTCCTGCTCCGCCACCCATGCAAAGCTAATAAAGCTGTGGAGAGAAGTAAAGCCACAGCCATTTTCCTCACAAGGTGCATCCTAGTTGCCCCAGGTTTTAAAATTCAAGGTGTACCTCAGACGGGTATTTGGACAGCGCGAGTTTGCTTCCGATTCCCAGTTGACACTTGAAGTTACCTGCAGACCGTGCAATAAGCTGGGAGCTGCACCCGGTGACCGGCACCCCTCTTCCCCTGCACGGGGACAAAGCCTGTGGGCTCAGCGGTGTGGCTTCGGCTGCTGCGGGAGGGCAAACGCTGCGCTCGGGGACGGGCGGAGGGAGCGCCGAGCTGTGCCGTGCCACGGTACGCGGGGAAGGAAGGAGTGAGGGGGAGCGTGGGGAAGGAGCTGCGGCTGCCCCTGCGCTGCGGCCCCGCAGGGACCAGCCCGGGGCTCCGCACGCTCCCCCTGCCCACCCGCAGCGCTTCCCAAGAGGAGCAATTCCTAGGCTGCCGCTCTTTCCCTCCACTCCGGAAGCAACTCGAGGGCTGACCACATGCTCCCGCACCTCCCCTCCAGCGGCGCCGGTGCCCACGGGGCTCCACACCCCAGCACTGCCAGCGGGTCCCTCTCCGTCCCTGGCAGCCTCTCAGTCGCTCGCCCGAGCCCTCTCGCTGCACCAGGACGCGGAGAAAAGCCCTGTGCCCGCCGCGCCGAGAGGACGGAGCGGCCGCTCTNGGACAGCCCCGGCCCGGCCCCGCCCCACCGTGCGGGGGCGCCACCGCCCCGCCCCACAGCGGCGCGGGTCGCGCCCCGATTCCGCCGCCTGTTGTTGTCGGGGCTGCCAGCGGCCGCCGGGGGGCGGGGCCG
>VZTR01019436.1:6088-16145 GCA_013400775.1 Chaetops frenatus | reverse complement strand
TTAAAATTTATTTTGTGGCAGAATTGTCCAAATCTGAATAAGTCCAAATAATAAAGCAGCAATTCTACCAAGGCTGCAGTTTATAATTTTTAAATAAATGTTTAGCAAGTTTTTAAAAAGAAGACAGTATGCACTATTGCTTCTTGAAAAACATAACTTACATGTATGTTTGTATGTCTGCTCAGGCTGAATAACACAATTTTCAAATATTTAAACAGAGTAAATATAATTCTTCATCATGCATTTCCATCAAGTCAGTGGCAGGATCAACTTGGCCTGTCAGTTTGGTAGTTATCGCAGTGATGGGTGATGATGCTAAGTGCATCATAGTAGTATATAAGAAGCTTGGGGACAGGATAAATTAGAAAACATTAATTTTTTGTTTGACAAAAATAGGATGAGACAGTTTCCCCTAAGCCTTTTTGTTCTATTTGACCACTAGACTTTAATTTTAAGTTGCTGGCCATAAGAAGGGAAAGCCATTTGTTCACAGTAATTGCTGTAAGCAGATTGTGAATGTTCAAATATTGCAGAGAAGTGGCTACTGCATGTAGGCAAAGCAGCTCAACATGCACTCACAAAAAGTCTAAACAGACAATTTAGCATACATTCATGTCATTTGTAATACTCAGCATGTACTGTGAAAATGACCCCTGAAATTTAATGTGGACAAAATTCATCAAGCTGCATATACACAAACAAGCCATGTATAAAGTGCTTATTCATGCCCACTGTCCAGGAATTCTCAAGCAAAGTAGGGTAGTCATAACAATGGGTCCTATTAAGATTGTAATCTAAGTTTATAGCTCTGAAAAGAAGAATTTTATTGACTAGTATGACAGTATTGAGACACTGTGAAGTATGTTCTCATATTACTTTAATTTTTGGAATACTCAAAAATACACCTAAATTTACCCCAGAACTGAAAATCTCTGTCCAGTAATTTTTTCCTTCATGCATTTAGGGTATTGTTACACGAACTTATGCTTGAAAGGAATAAAAAGTGTTTCTAGCCTTCTATGTTTTTCCAATGAGCTTCACCAAACAGATGGTCAAACATTCACTCTTGAATGTTTTACAATGGCTCCATTAATGCTGGCAGTCCTGGACACACCAAGAATGAAATGAAGGTTGAATGTTGTGAATCACCATTCCCCATCACTGATAGTGATGCCTTACTTGATAAGGCATCAACAGAAAAATGAACTATTGTGCAACTAACTACAGAACAGGCACAGCCTTGGAACAGCAAGTTTCTGAGTAATGTGCTGAAAAGGTTTGACTGCCATCTACAGACATGAGCAACTAGAGCACTGGTAGCAATTTAAAAAAGAAACCCAAAACTACAAACCAAATAAATACCCAGTGAAGGCATCAAATGAAAACTAATTATTTATGTACATATAACACAATAACACAGTGGAGCTACTGTGAAAACCCTCCCCCGCCCCTTTTTTTTTTCCCCTTGTTTCTTTGCTTTTGTTTGTTTGGTTTTGGTTTTTGTTTGTTTGTTTGTTTGTTTCTCTAGTAAAAATACAAACACACAAACACCAGCTTTCTTCATTCTCTAGAGTGGCTTGAGAGCTAATAGTTACAAATCCAGTGTCTAGTAGTGCCTAAAGATTAGTAGATAGAAATGGAAAATACTAAACATTTTCCTTGAATTTAAACTATGAATTAAATACTGGTTTTCATGCAGTAAGTTCTCAGTTAAAACTGCCTTAAATAGCTTCTCTCATATATGAGAATCATTAGTTAGCAAACCCATAAATTTTAAATTACATTGTAAATTTCTAATTATATGTATACTGATCAAATGCTTGAATGTGGGTACAGCTGTACATACATCATCTACATAGAGTTTTCTGTTAAATTTTCGCTACCTAATCAGGCTAGTTCACAATAGGCCAACATATCATAAGTAACTGTGTAAAGATTTTCTTTCAGCTGTTCAGAACAGCTAGCACAGTAGTTCAGTTCTCCCTTGTCAAACATTTTCTTTTCACTCTGACTTAAAGCCACTTTCCTTTATTTGACAGCTGATGCCAAACTGTCATTATTTCCTCTCCAAACTAGCTCNNCTAGCTCACTAGCTAAGCAGTTACCTTGTTAAAATCCTCTTTCAAAAATTTCATCCTAAATTTTCAAAATCCTTGCATGGCAAAAGGAAAAGAGATCAGGAGAGCCATGTATTTCAAGGTTTGAGGATGAATGACAGAACTACTTAGAACCATACAAATTGTACCTCTGTAATAAAAACTATTACATTTACACACCACATGGAACTGTTTGCAAGAATTATTCTTCACAGATCAGAATTACATATAAAATTTAATATGCAGTGTATTTCAACAAAAAAAATCAGATTGCAGACAGAAAAGCCTGTGGGCCCAAACAGAAGATAAATTTCAAAATCCTTCAGAAGTTATAATTGAGCACAACATTCCACACTTGGGGCTTTCTGCTCAGATTGCTATATCATCCATCAGTTTTCATTAGATATTCTCAGAAAATGTGTAATTTCACTTAAATTCCCAACACAGGATATGAATATTGGATTAATTTTAAGCATCATATGTTGAAACTACATTTTCCAAAAATGTTTACACTGAAGAATGTCTGTTCAGACATGGCCATGAAAGTGAAGAAAAGGAAAGCAAACATGTACTTACTCAACATTTGGAGATTTCAATCTTTTTTCTTACCTGAGTAGCCAAACAAGCAACCATCATATGAGTGAGAAGTTTAGCTGCAAACATGGCACACCTGGTGCAGAAAAGGTAGGAGATGATAGCCAAAGTGAAACCTNAAAAAAAAAAAAAAGAAAATATAAGCTTAGCCTCATAAACTGGTCTATATTATCCAACAGATACTTCTCAAAGGTGCAGATTACCTAAAAAAACCAAGCAAACATTCCTTACAGAAAGAGTATGTTCATTTTGATTCATACTGGGTGGGATCAGTCATTAGTCACTGAAATAAAATGATGTGTCTTTAATGTTCCCTTAGGCTTAAGAGCTAAAATAATTTTATAATGTAAACCATTTTTGAAAAGCATTTTTTTGGTGTCACTTTCTACATGATATAGGTGATTATCATAATAGTTATAGACAAAGCAAAAGTAACTGTTCAGTGTTCATATGACTGAATCCAAAAATGTTTTAAAAAACAATTACACAATGCCTGCTGTTGGGTAGCACTGTTCTAGCAGATAGCTATACCTTCTAAGCACCAGTCTCTCATTTCATCTGCATTGGGCATAGAAATCTGTTATAACAATAGTCAGAAAGAATGACACCACTATTCATTTCACTAATTAATTCTAAACATGAACAGAACAAAAATGGAAAAGGCCCCTTTCCTACCAGTAAGTAGTTCCTGGGAAAAGGACTTAGGAAAGTTAAGCCACCACAGAAAACACTGCTAAATCTAAGAGTTAACTGGAGTTAAACATGCACTTTCGCACCCCAGTCAGGGCAGGAATTTGGGCAATTAAGGCAGATCTTTTGTCGTGTCTTAAGACTGACTATTTGTTCAGCTACCAGTATTTTTATGAGATTAGTGAAATAAATTGCTTAAACTATTATTTCTAAGTATTTCAAAATTATTTAGTGATATTTATACTTAGGGATATGAGACGGTTACATGTTCTCTCTCTTTTTTTAAATATTCTTCACACCTAGGTGGAAATATCACGAGAAATGAATAATAACCTTATGACTCTTAAAAATAAAGCAATTTGTTACTTAAAAGATTCATTTAAATCTAGTAATCTATACCATCACATAAGTAAACATCTTCAACCAGCTAAAAAGCTGAAAGGCATTGGAAAGCATTTGCCTTAAGTCCAAAGTAAACTCTTAACTAAGCTATACTATTTTTATTTTTAAAACACATTTTTATGACATATGTCTACAGTAACTGACTAGTTCTGAACACTGATCTGCATCTTTATTGATTCAAATTCAGCAAAATATTTTCTTAGCCTTTGCATAATTTTTTTCCTTCAGTTTCTACAGCACTTTGCATTTTTCAGCATTTTGTTTCATCAACCTACTTGTTTTTTCCCTGTAGTCCAATAATTTTAATTTAAAATCTGCTTATTTTTATGTGCTAAAATCTCCCTTTTAATTGTTAAATATAACCATCAATTTGTGTTGTGCAGGTGAAAAAGAGAGAGGTTTTTGCTCTTTCTTTGTCTTAATTTTTTCTGGCTGAGGTTTTTTAAAAAATTAAGGAGCCTAGATTTAATCTGTTAGAGCAGTTTGTTTGGAAGGGGAAAATAAGTGATTTACCTGCTTGCACAATTTTTTTGCTCATATAGTGATGATCTAATATAGAAGTCATAAACCTCAGAAGGAGCACACCCAGACCTCCATTTAGGGGGGTTAAAGTTAGCCAAGAATTCCCTTTAGCATGTTTTCTTACATGCTAAAGCCCATTACACTTAGTGCCAAGAATTGCAAGAAGTAATTTCCAACCTAAATAATTCTATGGTTCTAAGAAAAAATGACTTTAATTTTATGATTGCTGCAACATAATAGTAAACCAGCTGCAATCTGAAAGGCTCCTTCAGAAGCCAAGCTCAGTTTAGAACTTAGATCCCCTGCTTCCTGCTTGTCATTTTGGGACTTACACTGTTGAGGCTGCTAATGAGGAGACTCATGCTCCTTTTAGGTTAAACTTGTAGGGTTTTTTCCCAAGATTTTGGGCAGCAGTTACGCAGCAGACTGTAATGGAGTCTATCTCCCCCGAGTTATCACTTCTGATGTAAATTCCAGCTAAAATTGTCAAAGAAATTTGACAAAGAGGAAAACTGTAGTGCTGCTAGCAACACAGATGAATTTAGGATTTTTAAGTTTCTTCCCCCAAATGAATGACATATTATCTCGTTTCAATAAAGCATCTCAAGGAAACAGCCAATCAGGCAAGCAAGGAGTATGCCAGAATATTTGCAGCAGATTTAAATGGCTCTAGGGAGCGTGTTGACCCAGACCAGGCAAACAGGGGTGTGGCACGGTAGAGAGGGCGTGGCACAGCAGTTTGCACAGCAGTTTGCACAGGAGGGGTGCAACTGCTCTCCTGGCATCTGCTGGTGGGTTGTATGTTAGATTGGGTGTATTTTGGTTGGGTTTTTTGGTTTTGTTTCTTCCCCAACTTGACTAGATCCAGCAATGGTTTACAAATGGTCAAAAGGCATTGCTGCTGCTGCCAGCAAATGTGTGCTAACCCAGGTAGAACTCACCAAGAAGGACACAGCTGTCCAGACCCCTGGCTGCGGGGAGTGTCTGAGCCTGGGGGCAGTACCAGAGGACAGTGCAAAAGGCACCTGTGTGTGGTGTGGGCAGGTGAATGATCTGCTCTGTCTGGTGGCAGGGCTTAAGCAAGAAGTGGAAAGGCTGAGGAGTATTAGGGAGAGCAAAAGAGAAATCGACTTGTGGAGTTACAGCCTTGCAACCTTTAGAGAAGCTCAGCAGGAGTCAGAGGAGCCCTGTCCCTCTTACCACCAGGCAGAAGGAGGAGACCTAGCAGATGGGGGGAATGGAAAGGGTATCTACTTGGAGAGGTAGTAAAATTCCCTTCTGACCCCATCACCTTCCCAGGTGCCCTTACAGAATAGGTATGAGGCTCTGGGTCTGGAGGCTCAGGCAGATGATGGTAAACAAAAAAATCTGTCTGGAGAGTCTCCCAGGTGCACTTCATCTGTCAGATGGATCACAACCTCAGGAATTAGGAACAAAATTTACTAGGTGACTAGGTAGTTTTACTAGGTGACTCCCTTCTGAGGGGAACTGAGGGCCCTGTATGTCAACCAGACCCATCCCACAGGAAGGTCTGCTGTCTCTCTGGAGCCCAGGTGTGGGATATCATCAGGAGACTC
Source organism: Chaetops frenatus (assembly GCA_013400775.1). Taxonomy (NCBI): domain Eukaryota; kingdom Metazoa; phylum Chordata; class Aves; order Passeriformes; family Picathartidae; genus Chaetops; species Chaetops frenatus. Next base: position 10,264 of record VZTR01019436.1, on the reverse strand, counting down.
CCTGAATTAATTCAGCCCTCTAATTATTACCCACTGCTGGTAGTCCAGGCTGGCAGTGATGAGGCTGACAAGAAGGGTACCAGGGTCATTAAAAAGGACATCAGGGCTCTGGATTTACTGGGTGGTGGGGCAGGAGCAGAGGTGTGGTTCTGCTCAGTTCCTTCAGGACCAGAGATGAATGATGAAAGGAAGAGGAAAACCCACATTGTCAATGAATGGCTTAAGGGCTGGTGCCATCAGAGGAATTTTGTTTTTTCTACTATGGGAAATTTTTACAGCACCAGGCCTGCTTGAGTCAGATGGGCTCCATCTGTCTAACAAGGGCAAAAGCATCCTAGCTCATGAGTTGGCCTGGCTGATTGAGAGGGCTTTAAATTTGGTTTGAAGCGGGAAGGAGATGAAACCAGGNCCATCACAGAAATGTGGTGGGATGACTCACATGACTGGTGCACTGCAATGGACAGCTACAAGCTCTTCAGAAGAGACAGGAGAGGGAGAAGAGATGGAGGGGAGGCTCAGGACACCATGGAACTCGAGATCATTGACAATAAGATTGAGTGCCATGGGTAAAAATCAGGGAAAGGCCAACAAGGCTGACATCCTGGTGGGAGTCTTCTACAGACCACCCAACCAGGATGAAGAGATTATTCTATAAGCAGTTGGAAGATGTTTCAAGATCGCCAGCCCTCATTCTTGTAGGAGATTTAACCTGCCAGATACCTGCTGGGGACTCAACACTGTGGGAAAGAGGCAGTCTAGGAGGTCCTTGGTGTGTCTGGAGGAGAGCTTCTTGTCACAGCTGGTGAAGGAGCCTGCAAGGGGTGGGGCTCTGCTACACTTGCTGTTTGCGAACAGAGGGGAGCTGGGGGGAGATGCGGTGGTCAGAGGCCGTCTGGGGCACATTGACAATGAAATAATAGAGTTCTCCATATTCACTGAAACAAGGACATAGAAACTTCAATAAAACTTCCACAATGGACTTCCAGAGGGTGGAATTCAGAATGCTATTTTGGAGTGTACCTTGGGAAACAGCCCCCAAAAACAGGGGGATCCAGGAAGGTGAACATACTTCAAGAAAGAAATCTTGAAAGCAAAAGAGCAAGCCACCCCTATGTGCCAAAAGATGAGCCAGCAGGGATTGGAATGGGCTGCCCAAGGAGGTGGTGGAGTCAGCTCCTTGGGTGTTTAAGAAAATACTGGATGTGGCACTCAGTGCCATGGTCTAATTGCCAAGGTGGTGTTAGGTCATAGGTTAGACTAGATGACCTCAAAAATCTTTTACAACCTAGTTGACTCTGTAATATTTCTATGCTTGATCATTTTTACCCAGAGGCAAAATTTGTCAGTGTGCAAATACCATACAAGATGGTACCTTTAATAACATGAAGTTAGTTAACACTCATTCAATGTTCATCAGTTGTTATTAATGTGAAAACAGTCTTAAATGAACTGACCTGAAATGCAGATGAATCCAGAAGAAAAAAAAGCCTCATTGTATGAAGACAAGTTATCTGTTTGGGCATAAACTGCATAAATGGACATATGAGAACAGGAGCATTCCACATAATCTGATGTGTCATCAACCACTTTGCAGAACCCGCTATCAGACAGCCAGCTGCAAAACAACAGTTTCACAAAGTTGGAAATGGATTCACGTAATTCACATGGTAAGCAGGCTTGAAAATTTTTATTGTATCCCTGGAATACCAAGTTCCCTAAACTATTGCAGAGGTGTTTTCTGTAATCTTTCATGTGCAGTGCTCAGAATAGCAAATTTAGATGAGATTAAAATGTTGTTTATAGCTTTTTTATGGTTTTGTTTTGTTTTTTAATCTTTGTAAATGTATTAAAATCAACTTTTTTTTTTTCCACTAGAGAATTTTTGTGGCCATGTTTTTAAATTTCTGCTAGATTTCTTGGTCTGTCTGACTTTTCAAAAGTTTGTTACTTAACTTTGCTCAATACCTTACCCTGTTAAGGAGAACATTTTAGACTGCTCTTTGTTGATTGGAGACTAAAATTCAGGTTTTGTTTTGTTTTTTTCAGTATTGCTGAAGAGGTTTGGAAAAAGGATAAAGCATACCACAGGTGTTGTCCTAAGCCATTTCTAGTGAAAATTGCGCAGAGCTAAAAGGAGAGCACACAAGTCAATTGTGGTGCATCTCCTTCTGAAGAGAAATAGTTTGTATCAACAGCAGGCTGGTATCATTCAGCTGATCTAATAAAATTGAATCTAAACCAACTAGACTTCAACAGGATACAGCACATAATTATCTCCAAATCATCAACACATTCATTGATGTAATTCTGGGATTTACAGCCTGTCACTGTAACCTAATGCATCATTATACAATCTAAATGATATTTTGATGAAAAAAGCCAAGAGCAGAAGTCTGAGAAATATCTGAGGTAAAATTACTAGTCATTTTATTATAAAAAAATTTTATGTACTGGTAAAATAGCCAAAAAAATTAAGGAAAAAAGATATGAAATTGATCCATTTTATACTTGCAAATAATTTGATTGGAGTTATCACATTTTACCCAAATACAAAGATTCACAGTAGAAAATGGAAAACTAAACACAATAATCAAATAACCTTTCAGCAGCTTGATTCCAGAGGAGACATACAGACTTCTGTGGAACAATCCGACTTCCTTTAGCATAAATACGATAAATGACTTCATTGTTATCTTTCAAAGGCTGTGAACTCCGCCCCTTCAAGCTCATTGAAAAAACCTGAAACAACATGTACAATGTAAAGATATATTTAATATTAAGATTTTAATCAGAGACAAACATAAAAATGTTCCCATTATTTTAAATACATTAATTATGTTTTGAGCAATATCTAGATTAAAACAGATTCTTGAAAAAAAAAATGGCATTATCTTCAAACCTTGTTCTTCAGGGCAAGTTCTTTATCTCTAGTAAGGAACCATTGCTGACTGCTGTATTCTGTGAACTGCACAGATTCACAGTTCTCTTCTTGGAGAGATGATAATACTACAGAGACCTCTAGCAGATGTTCAGGTACTTGAATAGAATCCCCATCNAAAAAAGGCTAAATTTTTACGTATTTCAGCTTCTCCATTTCCCCTCTGGGACTTGCTCCTTATGATGCGCAACTAAAACCTGTCCATAGTGAACTAGTTTATCAAAACACTCATCTTTACGACTTGATGCAGGACTGAGTCTAAAAAACAGGAGAGGCATTAAAATGGATTATCTTGCTTTATTTTTTTTTCCCAACAGATGATGAAAAAATACTTGGAATAAAGAATTTTAATTTTAAAGTTCTAAACACTGGACACACATTCAAACACCAGTTATTTAATAGATCCTAAATGGGAGAAACACCATGTTTAAAAGCATCTGTCTCGGAAAAAATAATAATCTCTTTATTCATTAACCTATTTTCCCTGCCCATTAGCCTGATGTGGGTATTATGCGCTTGGAGCCAAAACTAGCAATTTGAAATTATGAGTAGCCTTAAAAAATTTAAAACAATGTTCAAGTGAGCAAAACCAAGAACATAGGAATTACAAAATGCTAGTAGAAGTTCTGGGTTGCTAACTTTCATCTAAGTCTTCAAACACAGCTCTGCATCATACAATTACATATTATTTTCTTAGAAAGAATAATGAATACTTTTCCAGGCAATATTTGAGCTAAAGGTGGATCAATACATACCAGATCTCCTGACTCATGTTCCCACAGCTACCCCATACCAAAGTAACAGTTATGTGTGACACCCAATCTTACAAATCTTACAAAGCACTATTTATTGGCACTATGACACAGTGCTTTTTAAGATCATGACAGTGTAACAACACATTCACATATGGATAACATACTAGATAGTAAACAAGTCTGTTTTCTGAAAATGTAATTTAGATTTTCTGTATTGGTAGGTTGTCATGTATTTACAAAACATGTTATGAATTCAAGTTTACTAACCTTTCTCCTGGTGATCCACACTTTATCCCAGTCAATAGAGAAAAAGCAAACTTCTCAGTCACTTCAGAAAGTAGGCTATATCCCTGTGTGTCCTCACGTTTTGGGCTAGCCAGAGCACAGAGAATCTCATAGAAAAGACTTCTACTTTTATCAGTGAGTAACAGTTTTTCACCCACACCTGTAACCTAATGAGTGGAGAAGAAATCAAACAACATT
>VZTR01019435.1:51069-84597 GCA_013400775.1 Chaetops frenatus | reverse complement strand
ACACCCAAACCCCAACAAAATGAAGAAATGCTTTTAAAATAAACTTGGTCACTTTTTTTAATGTAATGATTGAGAGACCTCAGACAGCACCAACAGCTAATGTATGTGATGCCAGCTGGAAATACATTGTCACAGTTGTGCTAAAGCCCCTCAATCCCTAATAATGTGTATTGTTAATCCTGCTAATTGACCCTCAAATTTAAATTCTGCCCAATTTATCTAGCAAGATTTTGGGCTGGGAGCTCTTGCAGGCAGGTTTCATGGATCACTTGGACTCAGAAGGGCTGGACAATACCATTTCCTCAGACTCAGGGATGTTTTGCAGCAAAGCTGGTCACTTTCAGGCTGCAAGAGGAATAAAGGTTTTCTGATTAAGGCACTGAACAGCAAGATGAAAGTGTAAATCCCAGCTCTGCCAGAGGTTGCATGTATATCCCTGGGCAAGTCACATCACCTTTCTGTGATTTATGTCTGCAGCTACAAAAAGAGAATCATTATTTTTCCATCCTCAAGCATTTCTGAGAGTGAGAGCTCCTTTGGAGTTGGACTTTTTCCAACAGTATTTTTGTAAGGACTTAACACAAGAGCATTTTATCTAACTGAGAATTCCAGATGTTCTGTGGAATAGACCATTAAGGCTTCTACTTAATGCATAGTATGAAAAAGAAAAACTGCAAATGATCTTTCAATTTTTCTTTTGTAACGTAAGCTGGAAATAGTGTACACTGGGATATTTGGATTTATATATGCTGTTATAAAGGCGCAAATGAGAGCACGATCATGATTTAATCATTCTGAAAGATTTTACTATCTAAATCTGATTTTCTTTATTGGTGTCTTCAAGTTTGTGGAACATGAAAAAGAAAACAAGAGATACTTCATTTTGAAACTGATGAACACATTAACATTTATTGTGGAAATATCAACAAATGTTTGCAAGGATATAGACTGCTTCTTTTGTACCCTATCAGTATTCTTGAGGGAAAGCACAGTAGAGGATTTCCCTGCAAAGTTATTCTCAGTGACAACCAAGGTACTTTGCAATACTTTATTTCATATTAAATATTATTATATTTTATTATCTTGTACAAAATCCTCTTCATTGTTTTCATTAAAAAAACTAAACTCTTTCCATATTAAAAAAAGATATAATTAAAAAAATTTATACTATTTTCATCCAATTCCATCTGTTCAATATTCATTATCACAGTTCCAGTGTATTAATATTTCTTTTCTATCAGAAATAATGAAAGCCTAAATTGAAGAAGTTGTTATTTGTATGAAAATCATTTGCCAACCCAAGACCTTCAGAGGAGATTATTTTAAATTTAAATTTAGTTACTTATCAGAACTACAGCAGTCGACAACAAGGTAAGTAAATATATGCATAAAAAATTGGAAGAAACAAATTTCAGTGTGGCTTTCTGGCACTAAGAAGACAGCACAATCCTAAATTTTCAAATATCTAAATTAAATTGAGGTTGTATTTCCAAATAGCATGAATGCTGGGAAAATGGTGACACAATCAACAGTAAAGTAATTTTAAAATCATTAGCAATTACCACACTGTGGAAATATACATTCTGTGTTTGAAATATGCATGGACCAATGCCCAGAAATGAAACAATGGAATACTGTTAAAAATGTATCCAGATCACAATGACAGAAGAAATTAACAGTAATAACTAAAGAAGTTTTAAACATTATCCTGCAAAACCTCTTTCTTTTCTTTTTCTTAATCCAGAAATTACTGTCTGTTCTCTCATGTAAAATTATTTACCTAAATTATGAATCTAGAGGAAAATTTACCAAAATTTCCTCATTTAATGAGTTTATAAAGTGGTTTTCCAAATGAGTTATTTTTAACCTCTGGGAGGCCAAGTATTTTCATCATTTATTGGTGAAATACATATGTTCTGTTCCTTTCCAGTATGGATTTTTCCTTCAGACTCTTCCATGAGATTTGCCACCTTAAAACATACATATAGATGCATTTATAGAGATTTTAATTCCAAACTGTGTGATGATATGTTGATTTTTTTCTAGTCATGCCTCTTACCTCAGCAGCCCCACTGAAAGTTAACTTTAGTGTGCACTTTTGCTGTTTCCTGAACACTGGAATTCTTGCTCATCTCTTTAAGCTTTTCTCTTTCAGACTAATTGAGAATGCTCACTCTGACCATCAGCCAAATGGCAAGCTCTTAGGGCATTTTTGGGACTTAAACATCTGGGAAAATCAGAAGCTTTTCAAGTGGGCATGATGAAAAACATATTTTTTTAATGGTGTATGTACAAGCAAACACCAGCCTGATGGCTCTAGGTAGAGGGTAGGTTATCTGCTCTTGAAAGTGAGACTGGATCTGGTCAGGTGAGAAATGCATCAACTACTGTGGAATAACAGCCTGTATAGCTCAGCCCTAAATTACAAGCAGCTCTCCCCAGATTCTAAATAACAACAATCCGTTTGCTGAGCTCTGCCTGAATTATAGTTTCTTTCAAATGGACAATAATATTTGTTGATTTTTCATTTCTCTCAACTGTGTTCTCCAAAATGACTGCCAGCTGCCAGCATGGTACTCTGCCACTAAATTAGATGAAATGCTCTCCCTGCTTTTTTAAGGACCTGAATGCTGGAAAAGATCAGCCTGGTCTCCCACCCACATGCTCTCATTCCATTTCCCTCATCCACACAGCATAGGCTCCAGGTCAAGCTGGCTCCAGTGAGCAGCCAAACAGGAATGTGTCTCCAGAATGAACATCTGCATCAGCAGTGGAATGGTCAGCACCTCACTCTGGAGATGGTAAGGAGTGAGACATCTTTGGTTTGGTATGCTTCAAGATAAAGTTATTGCTACAAGTTATCAGGAGGTTGAGAACTCCCTCACAGAGGCTGGTAGAACTCAGCCATTACAGAAGAGAAGATCTCAAGTCTGTTAAAGATCTTTCAAAGGTTACATAGCCAATAGGTAATTAACACGTACATATATTTTCTTTTTCACACCAATAGTTAATCACTCTGTTACTGCATTTCCATCGCACTGAGGCATTTTTCATACAATTAAGTGCTGTACTATAGTTCTCTATTACTTTCACTCTATCCTACCACACCCTAAACTTTCTACTTTATTCTATAACTATTTCTATATTAAAACTTCACACTGCAAAACCTTCTAATGTCTAACTTAACACACTTTTTCCTAAACTACAGACTAAGGTCTTTCTTACAAGTCACTAAATTAAGAAGCTTTTCGCATGGCCTTAAGTTGAATCCAGTGCACATTTCAAAATCAGAGCAAGCTGGCCCAAGGCCTTGAAGGTTTTTTGGGCCTTGGATTCTGACACCTCACAATGCCATGCACAGCAGTTGCAAATGTTGTAGTCTAGATTTCAGTGAAGAAATCACACATTGTCACATACAGCTGGGCCTTTCTAAGGGTTGGACAGTGTAACTGAAGGACTGTTAAGCAGTTCTGAGATTCAAGTTACAGTTTGTTACCTAATGAGGGTATAGAAATTCTTCAAGCTATAGGATTGACCTTCCAGTTGCACCTTTTTTGTAAGGGGCCTATTTAAGTGATGTTGTTTAGACCATGACTCTGGTGAAAGATAGACAATATGGAAGTCTCCATGAGCATAAGTTCTCAAAAATAATTTAAACAAACAAACAAACAAACAAACAAAACCCCTCAAAAGTGAAAGTATCTAAAACATATAAGAAGGTAAAGATTTTTATGAAAACACAATTTGTTTTTATGAAAATGCAAATTCATAAAGCTTAGCCAGTCTTTAGCACGTCTTGCTGGTTTTGTTTCTTTAAAATATAAAACACAATTTTCCTTTTGATCACAAACATGCAGTAGAGCCTCCTGGAGCCTGTCACTAGAACAGTTTTGGGGATAAATCTGTGATTCACCCATCTTGCCATTCTTCCTCTTGGAATACAAGAAAAAATATCCCTGAAGTCTCCTTTACAAACTTTGCTGCAATTTACATGAAGTGGAGAAGAATTTAGCCCGTGTCCTTTGCCATGGCACAGTAGCACCCTGGTGTCTCCCAGGCAACAGGTCAGTTCTTCAGTTCTGCTGCTCTGGCTGGGCTCTGTTACACTCCAGCACCAGGACTCTGTAAGCATACCATGGTTTCCCTCTGGAATACAAACCAAGATTACAAGTGGAAGAGATGTGCACGCACCTGTCTTTCCTACCCTACAGAGACATAAATAATTAGCTGTAACCAGCAGTTTGTCCAAATGTCCTATTATGTTTAGGTTACAAACTTTTTGGTGAAGGGCAGATGTTGGTGTCCAACAATAACACCAGGATTCTAATTACTGCAACTTTCCTCATCAAGTCTTCCCAAATTCTTGTGGATTATAGGAAACTGCTCAAGCATTACAAATAATCCCCTGGTCTTCAAAGCCTTTTTGCTGTAGGCCCTGTAAGTGCTGATAGTCAGACACCTTGTAGGTTCTTGGTGTGGTTTTAAAGCACAACGACCAGTTTTGAAATATATTGCAGCTTTCTAAAAATGCCTGCCCAAGGACAAAATAATGTTGTACAAAATCAGGCTATCAACGTTGTACTTTTATATAGTATTCATTTTTCAATAAGAACGTCCCTGACATATTACTGTTTCTCAGATTGAAGCATCTTGAAAGACACTTTCAACATAAATAAGAGCTGATTCCTCACTGCCAGAGGTGCAGTTCTCTCTACTGGCATCAACTGACTTCTGCTACCTGTTACTTTGCTCTCTTCTCCTTGAATGCCATCTGCAGCCTTCTTAGTACAGAAATTTCTTTTCTTTCCAAGACTATTTGTGTAACTTAGAATTACAAACCCAGTGGTATTCATGAGATCAAATAAGTTTTTGAATGATTCTGCTAGGACAACAAACAAAAATTTTGTATGAAATTATATATTTACTTTTAAGAAGTTTGATTGTTCAGACCACTTATTGGACTCGTTAACATAACTTAATAATATTGACACAAAACACAGTGCTTCAGTAGTTGTAAAAGTGACTAATTAGGTATGTAATACCTTGATAAACCTTCAAAACACTCTTAAAATGGCTATTAAAAACAAGGTTCTATGTTCATTTTTCCTTTATTTCACGGAATGTGTATGGTGGGCTTCCTGACTAAATAAAACCCAGGAACAAATTAGAGTAAATGGAGGAAATAAATAAGTATTTTAGCAGGCATGATATAGAAAGTGAGAGGAAAGGAGTGTTACCTGTACAGCTAAGAGAAAAATGGCAAAGAGCCGAAATGGTAAGTGTGTCTAACTACTTCAGCAGAAGTAACATAAAATATTGTGAGGAAGTATTCCACGTTATAAAAGCAATATAATTAGAAGCAGTGGCAGAAACTTGAAGAAAGAAAATTAATTTGGGTAATACACAAGGACTAAAAATGCTAAAAATAAGGACAATTAGACAATGAAAACTTCTACCAAGAGGGGTAATTGAGGGACTACCATTAGGAACATTCCCTAGTAGACTAGATAAAACATGCACAGGTTTTATACTGAGAGTATATTCTGCCCTAGTGGGGAGTGATAACAACCTAAGCTATTAGCTAACTGATTGTCACCAAAAAAAAATTAAACAAAAATTAAATAAAAGAAAGGATGAGGTACTGATGAAGGCGTTTTAGTTGAACTCTGGTTTAGCAAGTTTCAGTGAGTGATTTCCCAAGATTAATTCCTCCCAGAGAGCCTGAAGAGGGAAATGGAGACTGACAAAGCTAAGCATGGAAACCTGACTGAGGATGCCAGACAGAAATGAGAAGAAACACAATGCAGAAGAAGCAAATATATCTTCCACAGCCACAGCCATAGTCACTGCCTCACTCGTCCTGCAGCCGCGGCCTCGTGCGCTGATGCGCGTTCGGATCCTCGGGAGCGCACACGGACACACAAACCTGTGCCCCAGTGCACAGGTCCCCAGAACTGCAGCCCAGCAGCCTCACAACTGCAACAAAGCCCTCAGCAACACTTCCAAATGTGCACTAATTACTGGATGTGTACTTAGTTAAGGCAAGCTGTAATTCTGTTTATTTTCTATTTTTGTAGCCAAAATCGCCCTGGCACTAAGCAGAGGGTATTAAGTGCTTTTCTCGGGTGTGGAGTATACAGTAGCTCTATTATGAACCCATGATAATTCATGAGCAGTTTTCCTCCTCATCTTAATCTGTGATCTAATTTGGGATCTAATTTTCTTCCATCCTTATCCCATCTCCCCCTACATTATCCTCCCAATAATACACGCTCTCAGAATACCAGAATAGAAATAGAAGTCTATAAATCTTTCAGAAGCATTTATAGAGCTGCTCTGCACTGTGGCATGCATTCAACTGACAGCTGCTGCATGCCTTTGTGTTCTCATTCATTAGACATTGCTGTCTGGATTACATCGGCAGAGTGGAATTCTCTATATCCTAATTATCCTCCTGCTCTTTCACTTGCTTTGTAGGTGTCTTAGGAAGAATGTCTGAAGTATTGCTCTGGTTAACCATCACAACCTCAAACATTCTGCCTCAAACAGTCTTCTCACAATTAAAAAAAATTCTGAGCAGTAGGTCGGGGTGGGTCACTTTGTTTAGGGAAGGAAGTAATAACAGAAATTCAGAAGCACAATTAAAGCAAGTGACATAATGGGCTTCCTTTGACCTCATTATTTAAAGAATCTCAGGTATTTTCTAAAAAGGAAAAAAAAAGGAGCAAGGTCAATTGGGCAGCATAAAAGGGTTGTGGTCCTAAGCTCAGAGAGAAAATAGCTTTGTTAGTTTAACAATGCTGATCTGCCAGTTGTGACACAGGTTTCAAAAGTACTGATGAAAATGTACTTTTGAGAAGACCACCTCCATATAAACTTAAGTGTTTTGCCTTTATCTAAATACCAAGGACATCACTGTGTCATTTCCGGTAGCCAATGAAACATATAAGTCATTCAAAAAAAGGATCAGAGATGTGTTGGACAGGAATAGCTGATGTACTGCATTTTTAATTTCTCCAATTTACTAATTAAAAATCCTCCATGGACAAAATGTCAGTTAACCATATTAAAATAAGTCAGAATTTCTGAAGTGATTGTTTATTTAAAGATCCACACATCATACCATCTGACTTTTATATGTCCATGTCTACTCAGGATCTTATTAACAATATATGTTGTGCTTATTAGCAAATAATACAATAATTATGTTTTCAGTCTTAAAGAGTTGTGACTTCTGCAGCAAAGTGAAAGAGCTGGTTCTCTCTGCTGCATGCTAATGGGCACCATTTCCTGCATTGCTTATCTTAGGGGCCTCCTGGCCTGAGGACTGACTATGTCTATGTCCCAGGGGATGGTAAAACAAAGATGACACAGGGTGTAAATAACTGTGGCAGTGGACTCTCAGATGGAAGAATGGCAGTGATATCCTCCCTCAGTACACTGAGCAAAGATTAAAGCTGGTGCTTGTTATAGTTTTTAAAGTTAAAATACCACCTGACCCTCTTCTCTCAAAGTACGCCTTTTGTGGCAGGGAAGGATGAGGCTGAGCTTCACTTTGTAAGTCAGCCAGTTCTAGGAAATGAGTTTAACTCTGTTTAAATTTTTTGTGTCACTATATATAAATTTGTGTTCATGCTTTCCTGGACCTTCTTTATATTGGAAGAGGTGCTGGAGTATGAACAGTGGCCACCTCTTTCTCACAGTCCAAATCTAAGCTAGATTCACTTTTCTCTCAGTTGTCAGTAGTGGTACCATTTTCCCATCTTTAAATGCTTACAGATTAGGGTGTCTCTCCATTACACCATGCAGGCTAGAAGGCAGAGGCCAGCAGCAATAGAAACCAAGACTCTTATTAAATACGGTGGGTGAGCAATGCAGATCCACAGCAGCTCAGGGCACTTCATACTCACAAGTGTGATTTAACAGAGAATTGGCAGAAAGGAGATGAGTCCTACACGTTGGGTGGAAAGGGATTTAGTCATGCACGTGGTTAACTGCTGAGTGACAGCGTAGGGAGGGCACTCACAATAGCAAACAGCTGAGTCTGTACCAACCCTGTATGGATAACTTCGGGGGTTTTTTCAGCCTCTGAAACTGTAGGGCTCAAAGGGGGATGTGCAGGCCAGGGAATGACAAAAGCCACACCAATGTGGCACGCCCCTGACCAATCACATGGTGATCGTTGAACTGCATGCTCAGCAAATTACTCTGTTAAAAACTTTATTTAAAAAGTACATGACCAATACAAAAAAGTCTAGGTGTATCTTTCTTATTGTAGAAACAGAGAATATTATTAAAGACTAAGGCACCAGTCCCTCTATCTTTTACTAAAATACTGAACCCACCAGGCTTTATAACAACAGAAATTACTTCACTTAAGACCCGTTGTTTCTGCAGTGAAAATAGTCCATTTTCAGAATGTTCATTCCTGCATTAGTTGCCAAACCCTCTGGCCAAAAGCACTGAGACATCAAAGGTCATTTGGGCCAATGATTACTTTTTTCAGCTGGGTAGTTTCTTTCACTTGGTTAATTAATCATTCTCTGCATATTTCTCAGCCTCAGCCTGTCTCAGGGAGACAGTATGTGTCATTATTGATATTGGGTTATTAAAGGCACAGCAAAGAAGAAAATTTGCAGATAATACAAAATTACAACTACAAAGAATAATATCATAATATTGGACATTGTTTAATTGACTGAATGGATGACGGAAATATTTCGCTTCTCTTGCAACTCAGATATTACCTAGCGGGGCATACAGAAGGACAGGTAGATAAATCTGGAAGTCAGGTTCTTTAATCCTTCTACCTTGTCAGATTGTAATTTCATTTATAATAATTTTGCAAAATTGTTCTCTTATTATAGCATACAAGTTGACTTTCATACCATAACTTAAGATTGGAAAGAAAGATATTTTGAAATGTGAAAGAGTGAAAATCCCAAGATATTAAGGACTACAAGTGAATGTCTAGAATTATGACAGGATTTCTGAGATATACATATTCCTGTGAGAAAATACACATCTTTAGACAGATTTTATATAACATACTTCTAAATTTGCAATTGCAGTTAAAATTTGTCTATTGTTTATTTCACACCAGGAGTCAGCCTAAGCTTAGCTTAGCATTTCTCTACTCACTATTTTGTAAATGCAAAAAGCTATGGACAATAAAACCAAATAAATAAACACAAATAAATGCAGAAAGTAACTCTTGTTAAAAGCTTCAAAGTTGGATCTATAAATTGAAAAAGGGCATAAAGGAATGAGGTGCCTAACATCCAACTGTGGATAGTAAGATCAGTTTTTAATGACTTATCTTTCCTTTAACAATGGGAGTCTTTGTTTTGGAAGGCTGACATAAGCATGTTTGTATTTTGGCAAACAAAGATTGGAAAGATTAAAGGACACCCTAAAATTTATTTTTATGGGAGCTCTAAAAACTTAATTTCCAATTTTTCCTTCTAGTTCTTTACCTACAAAACTATGTTCTTTCAATGTGACAGTACCAGTAACTTAAGTTATGTTTAGAAATGTGTCTTCAAAAGCCAAATAAAATGTTAAAAGATGTCCAGGTAAAATTAATCAGAATTTAATTAATAGACATAGAGGAGGTAGAAACTTCTACTGTTAAACTCGTCCAGTGTTTCCCATAAGGAGGCAATTTTTCAGGTTCTTGCCATATTTTTTCTTAATTTGACCTATTCCACACAAGGCAAACACATTATTTAGCAAGTGTTAAAAAAATATGCAGATATTTTATTTTAAATGCTGAGGCTGTGCTGTGGTTTCATACTTGTCAATATCAGGAGTGACCTTCTCATGAAAATTCACTGACATCTCAACTAACATCAGCTTTTGAAAATAAGAATTACTTAAGTTGTTCAGCTGGAAATAACTTTTTTCCCTCTCAACCCATAATGTTGAGAAGTAGTAGCAAAAGTAGTGAGAGTAGCATCTCTGCAGGAAGAGAAGTAGCTTGCAAGAAAGGGCTATGAGGATTTGAGAACCTCTGTCCTGCAGGGACTGCTCCCAGAGATGCTGGAGGTAACTCGGGTAATGAAATTGAATGTGGAAAGTTTATCCTCTTGTCTGTCTCTCAAACTTAGTGAGAGTGATTTTAAAACCTGCACTTTTTTGCCCTAGAAACATTCTCTTTCCTGAGGAGTACTGTGGCAAAGGCAAATGCAGAATGGCCTCATGCAGGAAGGAGGGAGAAGTCCAACACAGAACCAAGGCAGGGTCCCCTGTGCTGTGGGGAGCCCTGCTTGGAGAAGGAGGCTGAGGCATCTCAGGAGACAGGACTGGGGGAGGGAAATTTTGAAGGCAGGGGAAGGGTGAGGATACCAGAGAGAAACAAGCAGAAGAAGACATACCCAGAAGAACAGATGCCCAGAACTTGGAACAGAAAACATGACTCCAGTTTTAGGTTTCTCTGCTATCATCTGGTAACCATGAAACTCGTTGTAGAGCATCTTGCCCCTAGCTGAGTGTTGCTCTGCTGAGGAGGGGATAACTGTTCTATCCAAAATTCTGTCAGCTCGGAGGGCCTAGGTCTCTGGAACAGAGGCACAGACTGTTTTTCTGTTTTGCTTCTTTCTATAAATTGACAATTTCAACTCGAGAAGCTTAAAAATGTAAATGATCGTTGTTAAAAATTGGGTAGGAATTAGGTATCATGTATGTTTTATTTTTCTACTGTTATCTGTGGATGTTGCATATATGGTTATCTTTATCTGCATATTGCATATCTTCACATTTCGTTTTTTTCCAAAGGCGCCCAACTGCACTAACACTAATAGACGATTCTTTAACTGAATCAATTTTATAGATATATTTATGTATTTATTTATGTGTGTTTTGTGTGCATTTTTATGCATTTATATATTATATATTTATATTTTCTGTTTAACAGTGGCCTTGTGTCTTTTTTGACTGCACATTATTAATTGCCTGATATGAAAATGAAGAATTATTAACTTCCTCAGAGGGTTTACTATAGCTATCTGCATTAATGCATCTCAGTGCTTGACAGTTATTTTGGTCACATCATCAGAGTGGTGGCTGAAATGAGAAGAAACCAAATCCCATTCCACAGAAAGCTCTGAAATTATTATTGTCAAAAAAATTGCCAATAATTTTCATTATGTCTTTGACTTTGACTTGAAAGTTTTGATAATCTATCTCTATATAGTGTGTAATGCATTCACAGGAGTAGCAAAGATATATATCCATAGTAAAGCTGAATTGGTGGTTTGCTTCTGCAAACCAACACAGGCAAGATGGGTCTTCTTTGCCACAGGGACAGAAGACACCAGAGGCAGAGGCAGAACCATGGGAATGGCATCCAAGGAGGGCTGGGAGAAAAATATTTTCCTTCCTGAAATTGTCAGAATCAAGTGGATTCTGGAGAACCAGGTTTGCTGGTCCTGCTGCAACCAGAGGTAGGGAAAGAGATACAGAAATAACTGATACTTCCAAGTGGAGTTTTTACTTCTTCACAGCCACACTTACTGCCCTACACCCCCAGAGTTTCTCACAGTCACAGCAAAAGTCATCTTGTCTTTGCAGGACCTTGACCAGGGCAGAGCAGTCAGTGGGGCCCAGCCACTTTGCAATATTCCTTTTCCCTACTTTTACTCTGCTGCTGTGCTCTGCTGCCTTTTCTCTGCATGCTTGAAGCCAGCCCCAGATACATCACTTACCAAACAATGTTGTGTGTGTGTCATAGTTGTCAAGTCCTCTGACAACTTTATTTTGCTCAGTATTAAAACCTATTCGTTTTAAAAGGGAATAAGCACTTACCTTTGTTAGTGCATCAACAATTCAAGATTTTCTCTTGTAATATTAGCTCATACAACAGATGTTGCAAATACCTCAGTCCAATTGTTCCATTTAAAAGACAGCAATAATTGTCAATCAGCCTTCATTACCTGAAGTGCTTACTTTTAAGCCCTGATAAATATTTTCCTTCTCCTTCTTGCTTGAAAAGCTCAATTTGGAACATCATATAAATTGGTTTGTTGTTTTTCTGTTTTTAAATAAACCTGTTAAAAGCCTTTTTGTCCAAAGATAAATGCTGTTCAAACCCACAGGGGTGGCTATAAAGAAAGAGCTGTCAGAGGTACAAAGAAAACTGTTCATCTACCTTATATAAAGACATGAAATAGAAAAGTCAAGAGAGAGTAGTAAGAAAAGGTCAAGGAAACTTCAGAGGAGTCAGATTAGAATGAGCCAGAGGGAAATGAGGTGGGGTGGGTGAGACTAGGACAGCTTTTCAAAGAAAAATGCATAGAGAGGGTCTTCATATGTCTAACAGACATATTTTTATTCAGATAAGTATCTCTTCCTTATACGTATAGGCCACTGGCTTTTGCCAAGAATGCCTCAAGCAAAGGATATTAATTTTTTTTTCTTCTCAAAGTAACACATTTGGAACAGCCAATTCTGTAGAGACAACAGAACAAAGAATCCTCATCTAAAACTCATTTTAGCATATTTGAGTTTAAATCAGCAAGACTCACAGTTGGGGTAGATAGCAAAATAACACTTCTATCATTCTGGTGAATTTACAGAGATAATTCAAATAGGAGCATTAAAGAAAATGGTGAGCTTGTTTGTTCATGGAGAGGGGAAATGGCAGCCACCATCAAGCAAACACAAAGGAAAAAGGGAATCAAGCAGTGAGGAGAAAAAGTGTAGCAGAAGTGTGAGAAGAAAAGGCAAAGGATGGAATTATACAGCAGTTCCTCGGGAATATGATATATTCAATCTGCTTTGAGCTTTACTCTGCTTGTTGACTTCAATGATCGTTGTATCTAGCTAAGATCTGGGCAAATTAACCATTAGTGCTTCTCTCTCTAACAGGAGACATGCCACCCAATTGGCTAACTATTTATAATTGACTTGACTCGAAAAAAATGTGACAAGTCAAGAATTTGGGCTTCCCCTTTTTCTGTGGGCCTGGAGGAGCAGAAACAATGATGGATTTGCCCAGACATGGCAAACTCCTTGTGATATGCAACAAGGAGAAGTGGCTACAACCTCAGTACTCAGTACTGGTACCTGGGGAGCAAAAAGAGTGCACATCTTTCCAGTTATGTCTTCTTACCAAATAGGTTGTCTGTCACTGCCTTGTTAGGAGCCCTTAAATGCTATTATTCATATTAACCCCTTGAGATCTGCTGTGCTGCAGAAATGCCTTGCTGGCATCCTGTCTCATGCATGTGCACTCAGGGCAGGCAGGCTTTGCAGTTCTGTCTCTGCTGCCTTAGGAGCTGTACCTGCAGCAGCAAGCTTCAGCCCTAATTTTTAAGCTTTGCTCAAGACAGATACCTGCAGAGCCTTCTGTAGAGTTGAGTGTATGCCCAGCACAAATTGAACACTGCAAAATTTTTACAGCCAGTCTCTAAAGAGTTCTGCTAAGCATGTAAGAACATGGTTTTTGAAAGGCTTTGTAAGCTGGTCAAATCAGTGTAAACAATCAAGCAGAAGTAATGGCCACCTTCACGTCCTTGAGATTAGTCCCCTGTGGAAACTGAAATCCATTGCCTAAAGAAACAAAGACAATAGTGCTCTTCAAACAAACAACTGGAGATGCTGTAACATAGGTAAACCATCTCTTTTTCTGACTTTAGTCTGGGAAACATTATGAAATGTTGACTGCAAGCATTACTGCTCTCTCTGCAGATAGATAAAACGAGATCTTGCAGTCACCAAATTACTACAGCGTGCTGCTTCCTTTGCAACAGACTGGTGTTCAATTCTACCCAGCATTTCTTACTGAGGTGCCACACTGCAGAGAACAGACAGGAAAACTCTTCCTTGTCCAATTTACTTGCTAGCTTTGTATCTTCAGTGAAAGCCTACTCAAACATAAGCTGCTGCCCAAAGTAGGACACATTTGTTTGTTTTCTTTGTGTGTGTGTTTGTGCGTGTTTAAATGTATTCCTTTATCAGTTCACCTGTTTTCTTGTAAATTAAAAAAATATTTTTGTTTTTCTTAGAGAAACATCCAGGTTTTCATGCTACTGCAATTTCTGTAAGTTTTTAAAGTGGCTTTTTTTCTAGAAACAAAGGAATTCCACTCTAAATTGGACAGAAATCAAGGGCTTTGGTCCACTGAACCAGGAAGGGCAATTTTATTAAACTGTATGGGCAGTTTGGTGCAAAAGGTAAGTGAAACATGGTCCATCCCGACCTTTAAAGGTTTAACAGGATTTTTATTGCTAATATTGCATTGAAGAAGAGCTCATTTTTCTGTTTGTGGCTCAGGATGCACAAAGTAAACATCTCCCTAGGAGAAAAAATAATGTCTTCAGTACAAACTGTGAGTCACGGCTCGCTTGAGAAGAGAACTAGTGAGGGAGCAGTGCCATCTACGGGCTGTATCCCTGAATCCTTAACAGGAGTGGTTGTCATGGTCCTCTCCCTCAGGCACACACAAGAATAAATAAATAAAGCAGGGTCTCTCCATAATCTGCCATATGTACTTGAATACCTGCTGGGGATGCACAGAATAAATTCTGTTCTCCACTATTTCCTCTGGTTATGGGTTCCTTCTAGCATGGCCAAAAATCTGACAGCTTTTCTGGAGAAGGGAGAGTACTCTATTTTGGAATTGAAATCCGCAGGGCTTCACTGTGCTCTGAGAGCAAGAGGTTTCAATGTTGAAAGGAAAATACTTCTTTCCATAATACAAATTTATGAAAAAAAATGTCTCCAGGGTTGAGGAGACTTCAGATGAGCAATGTGTATCCATGATGTCCTACCAGAAGATTAAATGTTCCTGGTAGGTACCAAAGAAATTACTATGAAGAATATTAAATCAACAAAAAGCACATTGATCTGCTGAATTTACTGCCAGATGTTACCACGGAGCCAGGATTTATATGTCATCAGAAAGGAGCTAGACCCCTGCACAGATGGGCACAGCTGGTCCTTATATGCTAGGAAAAGGAGTAGTCTGGGGGCCATTTTTTTCAAGGAAGTCTCTAAATTTCTGAGCTCCTTTGAGTGAACTCTTGTGCACTGTTTCTTGTATTTGTTCTCTGTATATCTGTGTTTATTACCAATAGGGAAAAGATAACCAAGTGTAGGGGAATTTCAGCTCACTCAGAGCATCCATTACAGTTCTATTTATAGAAATATCCGAATGTGCTTGCAGAAACTAATCTTAATACAACACTAAAATCTCGAATACAATGGAATAAACAAAACTACTAATAAAGGTCTAAATCATAATTAATGTTAAGCAAAATAATGGCTATGCATGGAACTTTCTTTACTGTAATGTATCAGAAAAAAAACATGTTATCTTAATAGATTGTTTCCAAAAACAAACTGCTCAAAATTTAGGCTTCCAGGCTGGGAGAGAAGCTTGCTGCAACAGAAGATGTGAGAGAATGAGTAAAGGAACCTTGTCACTCTGAACTTATATTACATAATGATAAAAGAAATTGATAAAAGTGATTACATCAGGAGGCCTATTGTTCCTTTTTGGGAGAACCCAAATAAGCATTTTCCTACATTTGTCTCAGATCTTTAAACTCATAAGGAGTCTGTAATTGACAGAAATCATCTCATCAAAAGTAATTGGCTAAGAAATATGTATTTTTTTCATCTTATGCCTAAAAGGAAATTCTCATTGTTACTCATGACATAGATCAGCACAACTAATCTTAAAAGAAGTGACTTTCCATTTTTCTCTTGTTCAATTCAGAATTTTTCCCTGTTATGAGCAGACACAGGAGTGCTGCCCACCACCAGTGTTTTGCACTTTCTTTTGCTTCTTACTATCATATCTTCCTTTGGCCTTTTGAATGACAGCAGTCCTGAAGTGGTTAGTAAACATTAGATAAGCTGCATGATATCCACATGGAACCAGTTTGAAGCTATTCTGTTTCCTTCAAAGGAGTGAGAGACCTGATACCCTCCATTTAAATTGTGTTCATTTAAAGGCTATCACATTCCCCCTGGAGTTCTCATATAACATCCCACCTTCTCAGATATAATCAGAGGAGACTTGCAATGTTAATCTCAGTTCTCTAATCAAAAGAATGCAAGTTTTACTATTTACTGAGCCTTATCTCAGTTTGACATCCATAGAACTACTGATTACTACTAAGGGACAAGGGTTATGCTAAGCTTGCGCTTCTAAGGTAGAAGTATTTTATGGTTTTATGCTGTTTGTAAGATGCCACCCTATTTTTCTTCCTCCTCATCTTCATCATCACTGGTAATCATAGACTAAATCATAGATTATAGACTCATTTTGATGGGAAAAGGTATTTAAGTCTAACCATTATGCCAGCACTGCCAAGTCCATCAATAAAACAAGTCCCGAAGTGGCAGATCTTCAGATCTCTTCAATACCTCCTGCAATGGTGACTCAACCACTTCCCTGGGCAGCCTGTTCCAGTATTTGACAACCCTGAAGAAAATTTTCCTGATACCTAAAATAAATCCCCCCTGGTACAACTTGAGGCTGTTTCCTCTGCTCCTGCCATTTGTTACTTGGGAGAAGAGACCAACCCCCACCTCACCACAACTTTCTGTAGGAGTTGTAGAGAGTGATAAGGTCTCCCCTGAGCCTCCTTTTCTTCAGGCTAAACACTCCCAGCTCCCTCAACTTCACCTTATCAGANGGGACAATCCCGGCCCTGCTCCTGCTGCCACACCATTGCTGATGCAGGCCAGGGGCCATTGGCCTTCCCGGCCCCCTGGGCACACCATCCACTTCCCCAAGCCTGCAGGGCTGCCTGGGGTTGTGACCCAAGTGCAGAATATAGCACTTGGTCTTGTCCAGCCTCATGCAACTGGCTTTGGACCATCAACCCAGTCTGTCCAGATCCCTCTTTAGAGCTTTCCTGCCCTTCAGCAGATCAACACTCCTGCCCAATATGTCATTTTCTGCAAACAGTGCAGCCGTCCAAAGCATATGCAGACAGTTTCTCCAGGAGAAATCTGTGGGAAATGGTATTAAAGGCTTTACAGAAGTCCAGGTAGACAACAGTCACAGCCTCTTGATCACCCACTGAGTCTCCTTGTCATAGAAGCAGATCATGTTTTTCAAGTAGAACCTAAACCCATGCTGGCTGGGCCTGACGCCTTGGTTGTCCTGCCCATGCCACATGATGGCACTCAGGGTGATCTGTTCCATGTCCTTCCCCAGCACTGGGGTCAGACTGACAGGCCNTGTCCAGCCTCATGCAACTGGCTTTGGACCATCAACCCAGTCTGTCCAGATCCCTCTTTAGAGCTTTCCTGCCCTTCAGCAGATCAACACTCCTGCCCAATATGTCATTTTCTGCAAACAGTGCAGCCGTCCAAAGCATATGCAGACAGTTTCTCCAGGAGAAATCTGTGGGAAATGGTATTAAAGGCTTTACAGAAGTCCAGGTAGACAACAGTCACAGCCTCTTGATCACCCACTGAGTCTCCTTGTCATAGAAGCAGATCATGTTTTTCAAGTAGAACCTAAACCCATGCTGGCTGGGCCTGACGCCTTGGTTGTCCTGCCCATGCCACATGATGGCACTCAGGGTGATCTGTTCCATGTCCTTCCCCAGCACTGGGGTCAGACTGACAGGCCTGTAGTTCCCTGGATCCTCCTTACTGCTGTCCATTCTTGTAGATGGACATCACTTTACAGTCCCTTCCAGTCCACTGGGATCTCTCTGGTTAGCCAGACCTGCTGGTAAATCGTGGAAAATGGCTTGGTGAGCACTTCCACCAGGTCCCTCAGTACCCTTGGGTGGATCCCATTTGGCCTCAAAGAACTTGTGTGTGTCTAAGGGGTGTAGCAGGCCACTGATCATTTCCCTTTGGATTATGGGGGCTTTATTCTGCTCCCCTTCCCTCTCTTCCAGTTCAGGGGCACATCAGCACCCAGAGAAGAACTGGCCTTACTACTACAGACCAGGGCAAACAAGGCGTGAAGTACCTGAGACTTTTCCTCAGCCCTTGTCACTGTGCTCCCCCCCTCCACACATCCAATAAAAGATGGACNACTGGGATCTCTCTGGTTAGCCAGACCTGCTGGTAAATCGTGGAAAATGGCTTGGTGAGCACTTCCACCAGGTCCCTCAGTACCCTTGGGTGGATCCCATTTGGCCTCAAAGAACTTGTGTGTGTCTAAGGGGTGTAGCAGGCCACTGATCATTTCCCTTTGGATTATGGGGGCTTTATTCTGCTCCCCTTCCCTCTCTTCCAGTTCAGGGGCACATCAGCACCCAGAGAAGAACTGGCCTTACTACTACAGACCAGGGCAAACAAGGCGTGAAGTACCTGAGACTTTTCCTCAGCCCTTGTCACTGTGCTCCCCCCCTCCACACATCCAATAAAAGATGGACATTCTCCTTAGCCCTCCTTTGGTTTCTAATGTATTAATAGAAGAGGTTTTACTGTCTTCCACAGCAGTAGCCAGACAATTTCCAGTCATGGTTTGGCTCTTCTCATTTTCTCCCTGCAAAACCTCAAAACATCCTTGTAGTCCTTTTGCGTAGCCTGCCCCTTCTTCAAAAAGTCATAAGCTCTCCTTTTAGTCCTGAATTTCAGCCAAATTTCTCTGTTTAGCCAGGCCAATTTTATTTCCCTGTTCATGTTTGACTCAACATTATCATTAGATCACACAGTAGGGGTACAGAATGACCACTTTTATTGCAAAGGCTATATATGCCCTTTTCCCTAACTGTTTCATCCCTGCTAGGGATTTGGGACAAATTGAAATTTAATGCAGGGGATGTTTTCTATTGTGAACCACATATTTCTGCTCTGGAAGTGGTAATCAATAAAGATGATGTGTCACATTGCTCGCTGCAGATGAACTTGTTAAATTTTTGACACAGATTTCTGGTTGCTTAAAAAGCAATTCTTCTTTTTCTGCCTATATGTTGCTTAGGATCATTTCTGCATTTCCTGCTGCTGTTTTCACTACTGTTCACATATTCTCTGGATGCTATGAATGGGAACATAGCAACCATTCTGGATGGGATTGCCAACTGAAAACAGCTAAAACATGGAGATATGCAAGAGATTCAACTATTCAGAAATCAGACTGGGGGCAGAAATAGATGAATAGTTGTCCTACTGCATTTGGCTTAAGTAAAGCTCAGTGCTTTACTTTGACCCTTTCAAGTTCATAGTACCACTTGTACCACTATAAGTATTCAGTATTATGCAAGAGCAAATCTCTAATACTAGAACTGACAGTAAATAATTCAAGTACATGTAAGCTCGACTTTCCATTGATGAATCTGGGATGCATTTCAGTGTACTGTAGGAATAAAAATCTGAGATGTAAGCAGGAGCTGTAAATAGATCTTCCATTATCTTCAAGTTGATAAATACGCAGCCAATTTCAGATATGATGAAACCTCCTCTATGGAAGAGATTTTTGCTTATACTGTCATCTCATCCATACTGGGACACACTGACTCTTACCCAAAACGTTCTTTGGGTATATACAAGTCAGGTTATTAGAAGTGAAGCACCTTACCACTTATTTCACTTTAAAATATGGATGTATTGAAAACTCTGATTTCAGAACAAAGGGTGAGTGAACAATGGAACAATGAAGCTTAACAAACTATAGTCTTTTTTTCCTTCTTATTTTTGGCTTAAACCAGAACACAAAGCAAGTCCTATTCCACAGTTCTGAGAGGTTTGTACTGGAACTGAAACTAAACCAGTTGCAGTTACAACTGAACTCAAACTGGCCTAGAGCAAATGTATTTCTTATGTGGGACCTAGAGCTCAGATGCTGAAGAACAAGAATGTGGTCCTAATTTGAGTTTATAAATTCACATTTGGATGTTCTGGTGATTTTGCTCTGGTCATTCTCATCTGTCTAATACCTTTCCTTTGGCCCATTTTCTATCAATTTAATGTAATACCCTTTTGGTTTATGCAAAATTTTCACATGTGAACTATATAATAAATATTTTAAAATAATGGAAAATTTATAGAAGTTACTTTCCTCCTGCTGCACTTTCCAGAGAAGCTAACAAAATTACTCTACCCATAAAGATTTTATTTTATACTCTCCATCAGACTAGAGATAACATTATGGAATCTAACTCAGAAAAAAAGAACATGTAGAAGTTGATTCTGCTCCTTTTGAGACTTTGCAGCACCAGGTATCATTCAGGGAAGCTTGGATTGAAAGAAAACACAAATGTAGGGAAGCAGCCTACAGTCAGCTGAAAAAGCCCTGCACAGACTTCCCTTGAACCTCTCTGGGAAGGAGTGGAAAAGTGGGGGAAGAGTGAGAAGAATCACACCAAGTGTTCCAGGACAATTTAAGCTGGTTTGAGGCCTGATTTCTATCCTGAAATACTTGCTTCATGCTGTAATTTAGCCAGATACTTTGTCAGAACAGGAAGAAGAACTTGAAATCCAAAAATTTTATATAATCATTTATGCTGGCAGATCAAATATTGCATCTTTCCAATAAAATATTTAGAAAATGCATTTTTGCATTGTCAAAAAGCTTTATTTTTAGTCTTTCTGTCACTCCTCTTAATATGGGCTTGTTTATCAGCATCATTCCTCCTGGACTGCATCTGTAGGGATATAATGTATTCTGATTGCATAGTGCCTATTCATCTATAATGCTGTTGAGTCAGTTGCAGACATATTTGAACATTTGGTAGTTTAACCTTGAAATAAATGGTAGAGGAATGTCTTTTCACCACACTCAAATGTGTTCCTGACTGATCATCAATTTTTTACTTCCATTCCCATGTCATTATTACAATTCCATTTTTACAGCAGAAAATCTCCTTCTTTAAAATATTTTCTGTTATCCATAAATAAATGACCCCACTATCATGTTTAATATGCACTCATTCTGTGAGGATGTTTGCAGGGTTTGTGTGTGTGAGGGGGGAGGGGGGAGAGGGTGTGAATGTATTTTCTTTCTGAAATTTTATCTCAAAGTTAAGCTGAAAATCTGAGCTTTGGTTCCAGGCAGGAATGCAGCTGCCTGTTTCCTAAGGGAAATAGGGAGCCTAACAGCTGGCCCTGCTGGAGCAAAAGCAAAACAGATATTTGGCTTCAACAGCATCAGGATTTTGCCCTCTTTATGATGGAGACTTCAAAGTTATGAAGGACTGAGCAAACCACTCTTTGTGTTTCACAAGGCATGCTGTGCACACCGGGTTACACCCAGTCTGTGTTACTCATGGGTAATTACCTACACCTGCCAGGAACTAGGTGCCACCTCTAGGAACAACACCAGGAACTATAAATAGCACAAACATCTTTAAAAACATTCAGAAACACATAAGAATTTTCCATTTTCCTTAACATCCTTTCTTCTCACATGGATGCAGTGGTACCTCAGGTAGCACAACCCTGTACGAACAGAACTCAGGAAAGAAGGCTCATCCAAAATTAGTTTTAGGTGCCCCCTGAGCAATGGGTAATTATGCACTGGCACATGCCTGTGTAACCCTTGAAAGCTGAAATATGTAGGGGTTAAAGGATGCAGTTTCATAAAGCCATTGTGGCTCACAGGCTGCAAGCTGAGTCACTCTGGATCAGAAAGTGTGAACCCTTGTCAGCCACGAAGGGGTTTGAAAGGCTCTGAGGAGAGGTGCATAAGGAAACGACTGAACATGAAATTAAAAAGGTACAGAGTCAGCAAGGCAGCACTTCACATATACATATAAATATTTCTGGACTTAGATTAGAGGCTAAAATTTATAAATTTTTCAATCTATATGTATCTACGTATATGCATGATAACGCTCCTTCTCTCTCTCTCTCTCTCTCTTTTTTTTTTTTTTTTTGTAATTTACTGTCTGAAAAGAGTTACCAAGGAATCTGAAAGAAGCCTCCATATCAGGTAAACTGGCAAACAGAAGTCTTGTTGTGATACTGATAGATACCATGCAGACTGTTTACATTTTTCTCTGAAGGATTAGGTATTTGGCAGTAATTCAATGAAGTACAGTGGACCCATAAATCTGAAAATTTAGAGGGTTCACTGTTGCTAAAAATGGAAACTCATTAGATTTACATAATAATGACAATAAAAGCTTTTATGCATTATAGTCTATAAAAATAATACAGTCATAATCAGCCAGTAATGAAATATTCAGGAAAAAAGAGTTCAGTAAGACAATAGAAGAAATGTTAATTTTCTTTATAGTTCTGTTGTTACTGAAAAAGAGTTAGGATTTTTCTGTCAAGATTGATTTGATTTACCTTCCTTGTTTACCATATTTCTTCAAATGTGCTCCAAATATTTTAGACTCATTGGTGTGGACATCCAGGATCATGACTAAAATTGATGAAATAAGGTTTTTAAGTTACTTTATTATATTATATTATATATAGATATATATACATACGCATATACCATATATATACATATATCTATAAACATATACATATATATATATATATACACACACACATATATACACACATGGTTTTATTTATAAAATAATAA
The DNA here is from genome assembly GCA_013400775.1 of Chaetops frenatus. NCBI lineage: Eukaryota > Metazoa > Chordata > Aves > Passeriformes > Picathartidae > Chaetops > Chaetops frenatus. The sequence goes on along the minus strand of VZTR01019435.1, from coordinate 62,138 downwards.
TTAATTAGAAAGTAGTAAATTATTTTGAAAAGTGATATTATCATGGCAAATTCTTCAGTTTCTCAGATTGTCTCTGCCCCAGTGGCAGCTCTTTTCTTAGTTTTCCCTGCAGGTGTCACTGAAGGTTTCAGTATGGCTTTGTATTCTGACACTGATTTTCCCAGAGTGCTTTTCTCGTTGGTGCCTGGTAAATTTAGCAGCCAGCAAGGTGATTGCCTTGTGGGTTGGGTTGACTGCTTTCCTTCTACATGGTAAACTTTTCTGCGGTTTCTGATAGTTTTTGACATTTTGCACTGTTCTGAAGTGCTTGCTTATTGAGTTCTGAAAATTTTCCAGCTGTGTGCAAATTCCGATTTTTTTTAAATAAAAATTTTAGATTTAGAAAGTAGATATGGCACAGCACTGTCTCAGGGGAAGGAGATTTTACTAGTATAAGCAGGATGGCTTTGAGGTAAAGTAATAAAATTATGCAGTACCCTAAATAATTTATAAGGAAGACAATAATATAAGACAATAAAATAACTTGTAATAATTTGCAATAACTCTTCCTTAGAAAGTCTGTAAAAACTTATGAGAATAATTAATCAAATGGAAAGAAAACCTGAATATTTAGGATGCTAATACAAAGCTAAAATTGTCCTACCTACCTCACAAAACAGATCCAAGCCAGTAATGAGCATAAAATCTGGACAGTTGCCTGTGAGGAGTTCAATACTTCAATGATGTTTGACAAACAATAGGACCTGAATACTGTTGTATTTAATAAAAAAAGATTCTTAAGACCAGGAAGACAAAGAGATGTTTTTATCCTTCTGAGCCTACAGAATTCCTATTTATTGCTGTTGTAAGTCACCTAAACACATTGAGGAAGATGAACGGGAGATGAGATGATGGATAAGCAATTTATTTAATAATACTGTGTTCTACTTCTGGTTTTGTTCCCATGTATCAGTAAAATTCTCATTAGCATAGCTAATGAGCATTTCTTGTCAATCCTCAGTAGATTTCATGGTTTCGAATATATTTGTTTATTTGTTTACCTCTAAATTGCTCTTATAGGGCCTTCAAATACAGTCAAAAGTTGATACTGCCAATCATCCTCCTTCTTGCTCCCTGTTCCAATATTTTAGCACAATTCCAGAGACTCTTTCACCTGCTCAGTTTTCAAAGCACTGCTTAGGGTACAAAACCTGTTTTTCACCAGTTTCACATTTCACATCTGCCACACCAGAGCACAGCGGGCTGTTTAGCTGTGCCTCCCAGAAGCCATGATCCGTTCTCTCCTCTGCCACCTTCTTAACGCATTTTTATTTTCTTTATTACAAGTGCAGTAAGGATCATTGTACTTTCTCAGTAGGCTACAGACAGCTTACAAGAAAATTAATGTTTTAAAAGTGGTGTATTGTTGTCTGAAAACTAGCAAATGGGCCAGACAGTGGAATTTAGATGTGGGACCTGAGAGCACAGTATCTCATATGCAGAGAGACTTGGATATGGGTAATAAATGGATGCTCAACAAGAATCCTCAGATGAATCCTCAGACAACTCAGGCAGAGATTTCAAAGGCCTCCCTCAACCTCCTCCTCTAATGCTTCAAACCAAGCACCTTCCTGTTGCTCAGCAGCTGGTCTGCAGACATTTGACAGATCCTTACCAGAACTGTGTAGTAAAATTGTGTTACAAGGCCATGTTATTCTACCCCTCAGATAAACTGAATCAGCAAACACGTGTGTACAGTCAGTTCATTTCTGCATTTTTGAGGGCCCCAGCTGGCTGTGTAAGGGCCTTTGTTCAGAGCAAGACATGAATCAAAATTTCAGGTGTAGGTGTACACACTTCCTGGCTTCGGGCTCCCAAAGCAGGAGGTAAGTTCTGTTCTAGTTTTGCTTGGAGGATTTAGTGACATCATCCTGCACCCCTGTTACACAGGGCTGGAATATATATGATGCTCCAATAGGAAAACAAAGCCAGATTTACTCTGCCACTAAAACAGAGCTCTCAGACCTTAAGGAGATCAAGAGGACAAGAACTGGCATATCCTCAGCAATTAAAAGAGGTGCAAGGGATGTGGCTGCAGCTCTGCTCCTGTGAGGGGCCAGACTTCCTCATCACAGTGCAGCAGCACATGGTCTAGACTGCAAAGGCCAAAAATAAGAAGCTCAGCTATTTCATTTTTCCTGCCACTTACTCTTTATACATCTTATAAATGTATATTTATATAAATGTAATACCATTCAAATTAAATCCAGAATAAAAATTTACTGCGAGTGCATCATAATAATGAAAATCTATGCAAAAGTATAACTTTATATAAATTAAATACAGCTATATTTACATAAATGCATTAAATATTTTCATTTTTTAAAAGTAAATGTACGTATACGAATACATATATGCTCATCTTGAAATGACTGAAATTTCAGAACTTTGTTTTCTACATAATTTAAAAAAACAATACTCCATAGGACACTCACTTAATGAAGTGCATATGAGCTATTTTTCTGTATTAGAAGTAGGCATGACATAACTGTTTCATGTCAAGTTTGTTCATTTGATGATACAGAATTAAAACTGAAATATTCCTAATTCAGGCATGCAGTTTGATTTGTTATGTCTTTCATGTCTTTTGTGCTTATCATTGACATTAACATTATTGGAGTAAAAAGGAATATTTCAAGATTATTTTTTTCACAACAGAAAATTCAGACACTATTTATTTGCAATTTTAACATGAAACTTTATTTCAAAATTGAGAATTACCAGATTTAAAAATAAATATGCTTTTTAAAAAAATAATATCTCTTTGGTTTGCATATTTTTCTGAAAGACTATGTGTCCTGTTTCCTAATATTTCAAGTGGAAGGGAAATGCAGGCTTCCATGAAATTTAGTGTTCCACTGAAGTACAGAAAAGAGCAGTCACAAAATACTGCCTGGAAAAAAAATTAAATTCCCTTGTGACAAATTGCACTCCTTGAGGAGAAACCCTGTATTGGTTTAAAACCTGACAGAAAAATACCACAAATTTCCTCCTAGGAGAGTGATTGCATTTAAAAAGTTGCCCTTCGCTTCTTTTGTATCTCTGATGGCAGCTGCATCTTCTTTCACTTCCTGGAATATGCTCAATATTATAAGAAGGTCTATGCAATGTAGGGAACTGCTGGCTTTATGCATAACTGTCAAAACCAAACAGTTTTCAGAAGGATTTTCATTTAGGGTATTTTTACTTCTCCGAGGATCTTTAGCATCAATGTGACACAAAAGTCACTTTCTGTTTATCTGGGAGCCTGTGTGACCTTCAGTGGACTTCCTTAGGGAGGGAATCCCTGTGACCTGGCCACTCTGGCCAACATGGGGTGACCTGTAGGTGACCATTGATCAGGTCCACAACTGCACCTGCCCTGTAACGCTCAAAACTGGTGGTGCTCAACTACAGAAATCTGCATTCCCTTCCCTCATCTTCCCCAAGTATCTCAGATTTCCAGATTACACAGCTTATTTATGTATTTTCTGTAGCTGATAGTCCTCTCTTCTAATTTCTTATAGAAATCATGCCAATATAGGTGTCTTCTCATTATAAAGACATTGCAATTGTTTTTCCCTGTGGACGTATAACTCTTTCAGTTGGAAACATCAGCTACCATCCATCATGCTAAGGAGATAACAAATCATATCCATAATAAAGGAGAATCACAATGCCCAGCCTGAGCATGAAGCCAGATGGACCATAATGTTATGGGGATTATTGAAGTTATGAACTGCAAGGAGTGTTCTGTGCACTCTGGGAAGGCAATAGGAAAAGAGAGGAGCTTTAGTAGGTTGACCCTGGCTGGATTGCAGGCACCCACCAAAGCCTCTTGATCACTGCCTTCCACATCTGGACAGGGGAGAGAAAATGTAAAGAAGGGTTTATGGGTTGAGGTAAGGACCAGGAGAAATTACTCATCAAATGCCACCCTGGGTAAAAACAGGCTAGAATTAGAGATATTAATTGAATTTTTTACTAACAAAATCAGAACAGGATAATGGAAAGTAAGATAAGATGTTAAAAACACCTTCTCCCCACTCCTCCCTTCTTCCCAGCTATAACTCCTCCCCCCAGCAGTGCAGGGAGATGGGAATGGGGTTTATGGTCAGTTCATCAGAGGTTATTCCTGCCACTGTTCAAGGAGAGGAGTCCTTCCCTCAGTGAAGGTCCCTTTCACAGGAGACATTTCTCCATTAATTTTTCCAACGTGAGTCCTTCTCACAGACAGTTGTTTTCCACAGGCTGCTGCAATGTGGGTCACTCTTCCACTGGGTCAGTCCTCCCAGGAGAGGTTGCTCCTGTGTGGATCCCTCAGAGGGTCACAAGTCCTACCAGGAAGCCTGCCAGGAGCCTGTTCCAGCACAGGCCTCCCATGAGTTCACAGCCTCCCCTCAGGCATCCTCCTGCTCCAGCTTGAAACTTCTCCAGAGGCTGCAGGTGGATCTCTGCATCCCCCTGCCCTCCAGGGGCTGCAGGGGCACAGCTGCCTCATCATGGGCTGCACCAGGGGAATCCCAGCTCTGGCACCTGGAGCACCTCCTGCCCCTCCCTCTGCACTGACCTTGGTGTGTGCACAGTTGTTCCTCTTGCATGTTCTCACTCCTTTCTTCTCTGGCCACAATTATATCTGCACAGTAACTTTTTTTTTTCTCTTTTTCTAGCATATGTCATCACAGAGGTGATCCCACCATTCCTGATGGGCTCAGCCTTGGCCAGCAGTGGGTCCATTCTGGAGCCTGCTGGCACTGGCTCTGCTGGACGTGGAGAAAGCTTCCAGCAGCTTCTCACAGAAGCCACCCCTGTAGTCCTCCCATTACCAAACCTGGCCATGCAAGCCCAATATGGGGGCAAACACTGCCTTCCCTTTCTCATGAAACAAGCATACCAAATATCAAAGGAACCTTAATTTTCCTTTTCCTTGGTATAGCCTCAAAATCAGAGCTGAGAGAGGGAAATAGCCTCTATGACCAATGAGTACATGACATGTTGGCTTTTCCAAAACAGATTTAAGAAAGCATTAATCTAACCAACTAACAGCAGATTTGGTTCTGTTTGATTTTCCCTTCCAGTGTCAGGAGAAGATCTAGGCTCCAGAACTGCAGGAAAACTAGCTTTTGGCAGAAGGTAGGACACAGCAGGGTCAAAGACCAAGCATACATACGAGTAGAGCAACACAGGTGTGTACTGAAGACCTGTTATTCACACTATATGGCCTAAAAGATATTTTCCTTTGAACTAGCTCTTGTCTAGTCCCATGAACTGCATGTTCACAAGAAGCTGAGTTCACTCCCCAGCTTGGTTTCCTCTGGAATGAATCCACTCCTGCTCTTCAAGACCTTTCCAGGTTGTGAGCCATGGCATGGTAAATGGGAATGACTGGGAAATCCCCTTTCAAAGCTAAGCTCCCAACCCAAGTGATGATGCTAAGGACAATTATTCTTGTGCTGTGTGAAAGCACAGCAGCACTCAGATAAAGCTTTTTTTTTTTGAAAATAGGACTGCACATCCAGTACCATATTGAGAGAAATAAGAGTGCAAAGCAAAATTACTGGTTTCTTGAAATATCACTTCGAAAACTGAAGATATTTTAAACTAGTCTGAGGATGGATTGGGGGTGGACTTTGTTTGGGTAGGGTGTACATATATATATATATATATATATATATATTCCACATATCTAATTTAATTCTCCTTTAGCTCTAAAAAAAAAAAAAATACAGGAGCTCTGACTGAAATAATTATGTCTATGTGTTCCCTGACTCGAGTCAATTCTGTTGGTTCTAAATTTTACCATTACTGCATATTTTTAAAAAGCTAATATTCAGAAAAAAACCTGAAAAGGAGGTCTTGAATTTTTTCCATTGTTGATTTTTAAATTAGAAAATTTGGAAGAAAAGAAAACAATATACCTACATAATCACAAAAGTCACAACACAATAGCCATTATCTTCTTTTATTTAATTTTGAAGGAAATAAATTTTATGCAAGTTACAATGCTGAAGGGAAAAGAATATGAGCTTGTAAGAACTTTTATTTTTGTTGTGAATTAATATACCTTAAACATCAGTAAACTTTCTAATGAAGTAGCAGCTGAAGAAGTAGTGCATAAAGTTAATATGCATCAAATGACAAACAGGAGATGATCCGTTGATAGGTTGATCCATAAAGTTTGTATGCATAATTCAAGTGATGTTTAGCAATTCATATATCTCAATTATAGCTCCTTTTTATTGCCAAGTCACAGATTGTATTTGTTCAAGTAATAATATCACTTTTTTTCATGGCAAAATTTAAACAATTCAGATGTCAAATATTCGATCTGCACATGAATGCTTTAGAAATGGGGGGCAGGGCTGGGGACAAAAAAATATAAGAAAGATTTTACCAAATACAAAGATACCAGAGCAACTTTTAACTTTCTTTTTTNTTTTTTTTTTTTTTTTTTTTTTTTTTTTTTTTTTTTTTACCAATATAACATCAGATTAACTTCGGCTCCTGGAGATAGGCTCATAATAAAACTGAGAAGTATTTCAGTTTTCAAGTTGATTACTTGAACATTACTGAAACATAAATGCCTGCAATTTAAGCTGTGAATAATGAGACTACTGCCTATAGAAAAAGACTTGGAAAGGGCTGGGATATAGAATATTTGTATGTGGTATAGACTGAATTTATATTTAGTAATTGAGAAGGAGTCTGACATATTCTGCTGACATATTTGCATTTGATATCCAGATAGGGGCAAATTGTTTTTCTTAATGCATATATTCTTGAGCTTTAGTCCTTCCAGACCAAGATTTTTAATGTGGGCACAAAGTGACTCTGGCCTTTGAGTCTTCAAGAGCAGTCAGCAGCAAAAATGGCACAGCAGTGTAACAGGACAGATATCACAGCATGATATGTTCCCGTTATATATCTGAGAACATGGATGGATTCATAAACAAGGCGGGGTGAAAGTAGAAAAGGAAGAGCACACATCAGATTATTACACAGTGGTACAGTTCTCTGCTAGCTGGTGTAAGAAGTGAACTGTAGTTACATATGTACAGAATTCAGATTTCACTAACAATTTTTTTGTTTTTAGAACTCAGCTGGGAAGTAAAATAGAAAAGAGTACAGTCAGAGTGACTTTGAAGAGTCAGTATAAATGTGGTTATTATTGTTTAAATATTAATGTTCCATGGGAAACCTTATCACCACAGGTGCTAAACGAAACAATTTCTCTTACTCTGGGACTTTGAGGAGACTCTTCCAAGTTCAGAATGCCTGGGAGAGGCCAAATTAAGGTAATATATTGGCTAACTGAAAAGTTATTAGCCAGGAGAGACTATCCAATGGAAAATATTTTCCAAGTGTGTCCAAATATTTCACCTGCCATTAGCGAAAGAAAAGTCTAATGGTAAAGCTGTATAAAATTCAAAAACTCTGTTCCACAGAGAATTTAAAATTTTTCTTTATTTTGATTTTAAATCAAACACAGAATTTTTTTACACAATCTACAAAGAAGCTCAGTTAGTGGAGGAGGGGAAGAATGCTGTCTGTCAACCAAACTTACATCTTGCTACTTTATACTGATGCTCATCAAAGCCAAATGTAAATTTAAAAACAAAGTGAGACAAGCAATTTGAAAAAAATGCATCTTGTTATCCTTTAAAAAGGATGTTTGACTATAAAAAATGAATAGATTTCCTTTCAAATATAGTTGCTATCAAATGCACAAAATTCCTGAAGCTTTAATATTGATAGAATTGCACATTCTCAAAGGATTTTGTTCTTCTGACTGAGAAGCTGCATCTTAAGAAAGGTAGCCACTAGGGCCCACATATTAGGAAAAAAACCCAAAAACCTCAGCTGAGCCTGTGCTGCCTATAGAAATAGAAGACTTCATGCAGCTGGATTGCTGAATGGGCCCCGTGGGGACATTGGACTGTGTAACCCAGAAAAATACAGTGGATATACATCATATTTTTGACTATATTCTCCCTCTCTAGAGGCAGGGTATAATTTACATAATGCTCCAAATTAGGAGTTTAAAAAAAAAGGTGTTGAACTTATTTGGAATTCTTTTTTGGACACTTTTAGTCATTTGGAATAAAATCCTAGTTGTGCTGAATTTGGAGGGAGGCTCGATGATGATTTTTAAGTACTCATGATTTCTTTCACCCCTTAGTGTCTATTTCAGCATTGCAAACTTGCATGTAGCCTTCTTAGTCATTCAGATTCTCCTCTACTGACAAGAAGAGAATGATTTAATATTATGAGGGTAAGAGTGGAGATCCCAGAGCGTTATATATTTTTTTCCTTTGATTATGTGCTCTCATTTTCTTGTGAAATTATCCCTTTGTCCTCTTCTATTTGATTTTCTTGCTGAGCATCCATTGTAATAAAGTGCTGTGTTCAATGAAGTTGCAGTGAGCAATTTAAATAATAGCAGGTGTAGGTGTGTAGGAATTTTGATTGTAATGCACTGCTGTGAAGATCTCATGCATTTATAGTGCAATATATTTCTGAAACCATTATGGCAATAAGCCAATCAGCTCAAAAGTGCCAGGGGCAGTGCTGAAAATGTATAGAGTTGATGAAATTCATTTCAGTCACTTATTCTTGAGGTAGGATTAGAGGAAATTTTGATCAGTTCATGCATCTCCAATTTGGCCTGCAGCTTTGAGCTCTGGCTGCAGCAGAGCTCTCAAGCTGAGCACAGATGGGGCTGGATAGTATCTGGGTGAGAAGCTTTCAAAAAAATCAAAATGCTGCAGTGTGTAGGTGTTGGTAACTCACTAGGCAGCATGCTTCCCTCGGGTCTGCTCCTTAAATTCCTGCTTTTCACCATGTTGGAAAATGCTGGCTTGTTAGAGGTATTTCCTTTGAAGATAAGAGTTAAGATCAAGTTCCTTATCAGTTGAAAATCCTATTGTATGTTCTCCACTACTAGCCTTGATATTATGTCTAGCTTCCAGCTCTAGCAATTCCATTACATTCTGTCTGCTTTTTCCCATTTCATTTTCAAAAGGAGCAAGGTTAGGACTGCTCTGTCAATATAAAACAACTATGACTGCATTTTGCACAGAATTAGTTGAGGTTATTTGTGCTAGAAGAAAAGGAGGGATTGTTCTGTCTACTAGTCACAACCTACTGCAAAAGTTCACTTTTATACATATTTGTTGAGAAAATTTAGTGCAGTTACTTTGATAGTATAATCTCTATAATTTCTTCAAGTTATCCCTTCTCTTCCAGTTAAAGTTAAGCTTTAGATTTCAAACTACAGCCTCAGTTGTGCTAGAGGAATTAGGTTAAAAGTTCAAGCACTGCAGCTGGGAACACTTTCAGCATGTTATGCAGGTAAACATAACATGACTTACAACTTATGTACTCTGTGAAGCACTTGCTCACCCACTGGACACAATATTGAGCAAGAACTCATATGGAATGGTCTGGAGCAGAGTAGAAAAGGCCATTTTTTTCAGGTTCTTAACAGCATTCCTTACCCATTTGTTTAACACTTCTTTGCAGTCCAGGGTAGGTGTCTCTCAGATCCACTTCTAACACATTTGCCACTTAGGAAACTCTGTTAAATTCTTCAACCATGAAGGAGGTTTTTACTAGGTTCTCTCACAGCACAACTGTGCGAGGAAGCTGAGGAGGGAGTTTGGTGCTCAGAAGCTCTGCTGGGGACAGACAGTGGATGAAGTGGCACCATGGCTGTGTGAAATGTCAGTCATGCCATGGGCCAAGTTCTGCTCAAGCTGCTTCTCCAGCCTATAGAAAAAATCAGTGATGTTGCAGGAATGCAGAGCAATCTAAAGCTTCATCTTAGCCTGAATTTGCTAAGCTAACAACATTACTTTGTAATCACACATTGAATCGTTGACTTTTTTCTGCTTCACATTGTTTACAGGTTAAAGGTGTTGGTCAAGGTGTAGTGGAGGAAGTAACAGTGACACTGTGAGTTTACATGCAGGAACATTACTTTTATAAGGTGCCTAGGAATCAAAAGCTGCCTTTGCACCCATTGACACACCATCATCACATCTCAGTAACCCGCCCCCAAAATTAACAAATGTAGACAAGATGATAACTGATGTAATTTTGGTGAAAATATCTGTGATCTACCAAAATTTAATCAAGAGATATTGTCATCTTGAACTTCTTCGAAGAAAAACAGAAAAAAAATATTTTCTGTAGTGGTGGAAGTGAATTTTGAAAGATGGGAGAGAAAGCAGCCTAACATGTAAATTATATCTGTGGTTGAATGGTCCTGGCTATCATATATTACAAAAAAACCACATGGGATACCTCCGAGGGCAGAAGCTTAGGATCTCTTTTTATTCTCTTACAGCTGAGAGATTATTTCAGTCTCACTGAATTTTTGGTCCCTGTAGTTACAAGACAAAATACTGCATTAGGTTACCTTATAAAAGCTCACCTGCACACCCACGAAAGGGCCCAGAGAGACCATGGAGCAGAGAGATCCCAAATAACATCCTGCCCAGCCAGTTCCACGCCCACCCCTGCAGCCATAAATCCAGAGGAGCACAGAGGAACAACATCAGACAGGGAGGAAATCCCAATTCAAGACTCAGAGGGAAGGGAATCCTGTCTGGGCCTTGTCCAGGGCTGCCCCAGCAGAGCCTCAGTCCCTGTGTTCAGGTGTGAAACCTGTCACCACAAGTCACTGGGAGCAACTCTGAGTCATCTTTTGGACTAAGGATAGTTCCTGTATAGGGGTGGAACACGTCACGGGATCCAGGGGAAAACATTTTAGGATTGAACAGGATTTCTATGGGATTCTTAAGGGATGACTCAAGAGATGAGAAAAAGGAAGGGATTTGGGGAGCTTGACGGGGGATAAGGGAGGAAAAGGGTCCATTACCACATAAGCAAGGTCTGGTCAGTGCAGTTGTCTGTCCCTGCCTTGCACTTAATCATCACAGTCTGCCTGTCTACTTCACAGAATTCACAGAATATCCAGGTTGGAAGCGACCTTCAAGATCATCAAGTCCAACCCATTCCCTAACACCTCAACTAGATCATGGCACCAA
>VZTR01019435.1:21717-50762 GCA_013400775.1 Chaetops frenatus | reverse complement strand
ACACACACTCCCAGCTTAGTGTCATCCGCAAATTTACTAATGAGGGACTCAATACCCTCATCCAAGCCATCAATAATTAACTTATTAAAGACCACCTCCAAGGGCTTTCCAGCAAGGGACTTTTCACCCTGTGTGTGTCCCTGTCTGTCTGCCTGCCTGTGAATCTGTGGTACCAGCAGCTGGAGTGGGGCTGCACCCTCAGGAGATCCTGTGGGCAAGTGCCCTCAGCTGGAGGGCTGAGCAGCCTGGCTGCTGGCTGGATCCACCTCCTGTGTGTGCTCATGGACTCCCACTGAAGGTCTGCTGTCCTGCCCAGCCTGGGAGGGGAGCAGGACAGTGCTGGTGGTGCTGCCCATGCTTTGGGAATGCTCTGGGTGTCTGTGGATGCCTGCAGTGCCAGACATCTCTGTATGTGCCCTGTGCCTGCTGGCAATAATTTTTCAGCCTCATTATCAGTCGGATATGGGGACACAGAGTGGCAGCAGCCCCGTCTTCTTCAAGCTGTCAGATCCAGCATGATACTCTTTATCATTATATATTTGGAATTTTCAATTCCAAATGCCTCCAACAGAACAACCACCAGTTTTTAATTAATCTGGGCAGGTCTGCTGCTTATCTTCCTGAATTCAGTTCTTTCCTTTGACAGGACAGATTATTTCATTTGTCAGAAGAATTGTCTACCCTGAGGGTCCACTGGTCACTATGATAGCCCTGAGATTCTCACTTGGTGCTGGCAGCCACAGTGTGCAGATTTAAAACTCCCTGTTAAATTATTCGAATACATGAATACATCTTAACATATCCTGCCCCTTTAAGTATTAGATCACGAAATGTCGGAAAGCTGAGTTACACATGGAGGAAGGTTCTTCCAAGTTACAAAGTATAATTCTCAAAACCCCATGTATAAGAAGTGATTGTTGTTCTAAATTAATAACTAGACATATTAATAAGGGCTTGCTTAGGTACACAAAATTTATGTGAATGCATGTGCCTGTGATAGTATTGGAAAGTGTTCAACAGGAACCATACTAGTATTCATATACAAAATATTTAGAGGGAGAAAACTAATTAAAACTGAGAAAAAAATAATAGAGATTAAAAAACCAGATTTTAAGGAAAATTGCAAGATGTCAGAGAAAAAATAGATAAAAATACTGACTTTCTTGAAGCAGCACTGTAAGTTACAGATGATTTATATTCATTCTGCAGATTACTGGAAAAAATCCATAGATGTTTAAAAACCTTAATTGGATATTCCAGTCTCTAGAGAGAAAAAATAAGCCTGTTATTGAAAAGTACATGAGCAAGAAAGAAAGCTTTTGATAATGTCAGCATGGATCCCAATCTTTCTTTCACAAACTTAAGGTGAATATTGATTAGAGCTTTTGGACTGTGCTTTTTTTCACATTTCTCTAAGGAAGTTTCAAAAGAGTCTTCAGTTGGGGTTTTTTTTCTTCTCATTTCTTAGTATGCATATGAACAGCATCTGCTTTCTTCCCCAGCAGTAGCAATGATACGTTTCTACTGCCTCAGTTCTAAGCAGTTTAATGTGCTGAAAAGCACAGTGTTGCACGATAACAGCAATTCTGCAGAGCAAAATGTTGATGGAAATGGCAGGCTGCTGTTAGAGGCAATGATGGGGTTATGGGAAGCCCAGATTCTCTGTGAAAGGAGTCGGCGAGGGTCTCTGGGAAAATATGAAGCAGCAACATCTGTGTTTCACTAAGCTTTCATGAGAGAAAATGTTCTGGATGTGTTTTATTACAGGCTTTTGATGAAACTGAGATGGCACCATTGAATGCTTCCAAGATTAGAAATGTTAACATTTTCTTCACCACATTTGGCAACTGCTTTTGACAGAGTATGGCATAGCAGACACAGGGAGACCTGCTGTGTAGCAGATTTTGCCAGGCTCTATAGCAGCCATCATATGCTCCTTTAAACTTTCTGCCTTCTTCTTATTTTATTTCATTTTTCCTCTTCTCCAGTAAAATTGCTGATGTGGAAAAGCCTGTGTTGTTTGTGAAGTAAAAGGTCTGCAGAAATGATAGTGTTTCTCTTTTGATGCAAAGCATTCTTCTCGTTGCAAATGAGATTACCTGTTTTCATATTCTCTGCATACTAATTCTGGAGGAACTGTTATGTTACACATGTTCTTGGTTCCTTTTCCTTTCTTTGTTCAAGACAGTTTAAATAAGTAAATTAAAATCCACCGTAAAGTGGAACCCATTTGTCTCAAGAAAACAAAATAATGGTCATTGGCGTGTACTGATGGTGCAACAAACTGCATTTCATAGACTCAGGGCAACTAGGCACTGAAAACCACCCATCCACCAAGCTCATCCACCCACACTGACAGTTTAAGAACAGTCCCTCTAGGGAGTTTCTAAGTGTTTTGAACAGTCTTATTTTTAAATTTCACAAGTGTCAGGACCACCTTGAAAAAAGAAAATCCAAGAAATATTTCAAATATAACTGCATATAGCATCACATACTACAACCATGAGGTTAGAAAAGTCTAAATAAAATCAATGCAGAATGTTTGAACTGAAGCTGGAAAATATGTTTAAACTGTGGTTATTGACTAGCAGAAAATGCTAGAGTGATATAAAAGAAGTATTTATAAAAATGTCTATAAAGGGTCCATTGTGTTATTTTAAAAATTATTACAAGATGGAGTAAATGGATCATAGAGGACTATAATTCATAATTTTTATTTTTTTTTTCTAATTCAGTAGAAAATCTGCGAGTTGCAGTTCAGGAAAGATGTTCACCAAATGGGTGTGTAGAGAAGGTAAGAGGCCTAGGGAACATGGGTCATTGAAAGAATCTGGGCAAGAAGCTTTCCACAAAATGTAAGATTAACAACCTTCAAATATGCAAGGGTCTTTGCCACAAAGTTTGTCCACATGGCTGGTGAATAAGTTAAGAAAAAACGGAGATTATGTTACAATATAGAAGGACCAGATCAGATGCCTGGAAAACTTTAGAATTTTAAGGGTAGTGGCACAAAAATAGTCTGAATGGAGGTGTCATAGAGTCCCTATCACTAAAATGTTTAAAGACAGATTAGACAAGCTCTTGCCATGTATGACATGTTGTACAATTCATCCTGTCAGGACAGAAGGATGGATTAGATGATCACATGAAATCCCTTCCAGCCATATGACTATGTAGAAGAACAGAATATACACCCACTGTAATTTATAGCCTGTTTCAGCTTTACTGCTTCTCTTCATATTTTTTTCTTGTCACCTTTGTTGTTCTGTAATATAATAACTGATGGAAAAAGGGGTTCTTTGCTGAATTACTTCTGTGGTTTTTATTAAGGAAACACTGAGACCATAGCAACTCCAAGAACACTGGACTCTTTAGGAGCCAGGCAAAACTAAATAAGCAGCACCTCCTTCATGCTATCAGTAATTGCTCTACACTCATAAGGGCTCTGGGTTTGTCCCATAAACAAGGTAGAAAATACTTTCAAATATTTGTCCCAAAATGCAAAATAGTGACAAGGAGGGAGAGAGCTGGATAACAAAAACCTGAATTGCTCAGTACTGAGAAAAGGAGTCATCTGCAACTTCCTCAATGCATCTGGAGTAAGCTGGGCAAGCTGCAGTGTTTATGCTTGTCCAGAACAACAATCTAACTGGAAGGAGCCACAACTTCCTTTCAGCCCACATATCTGATGTACTTCCTATAAAAACCAAAGCACTGTGAGGGAGTGAGGGAGGAAGAGAACTGAGAGAGGAAACTGCAGGCATCAGACTTTGGTTTCACCCCAGAGCAGAGCTGGGCTGTAGCTTGGGTGTGCCTCTGGTCACAAGAGGGCACACTTCTGATTGAGCTGGACTCTTAAAGCCTCAGCTCTTTCTGAGCATAATTTCTAGATAGAATAACTAGTTCCAGCTAATGGCCATTAAGTGTCTTTTAGAGTTCAGCTGTATGATGCACCTACCTTAATTCAAAGTGTCAACTGGGCTGTGATAATCTGACCACAGCAAATGTCAGTGAAAGTTTTCTGTTCACAACTCAAAATCTCAGAAAGTATAGAAAAGACCTGTTGAGGAACCTTTTAAGGGTGGTAACTTCTTGAGTTTTGGGTTTTCTTTATCAGAACCCACTCAGGCATCATTCTCACATCCCTCAGTTTTGGCACAGATTAGTGTGTCTGGAAATCAGCTGGAAAAAACTTATAAATTACAGGTCATAAGTGTTGTCTCAGCCACTTCATCTTGTTTGGGAACAGCTGAAGTTCCCAGCTCATATGAGATCAGATCCTACCGGCAATAGGATTTTGTTCTCTTTACCTGGTTTGAGAGTCAGTTGATGGAGAAATAGGATTTCCACCTAATTATTCTAGAAGTGGAAATGCAGCACTGCTCCTCAGCTTTCTGGAAGTTCTTCTTAAAGATCTCCTCCAGCTCTGGTTCTTCAAGACACCAAAGTCCTTGACAAGAAGTAGTACAGTGAATAGCTGCTGCTTGCTAAGTTGTAACATTTTGAAGACAGAGTCAGATCTATTCCTGCATCTTCCTGACCTGATAAAGATAGTATGGAAAAAGGGGGAAAAAAAATTAAACTCCCTATAATAACAACAATAAAACCCCCTCATTCCAGTACTGATTTTTTGGTCATTTGATCAGTCAACCCTATCTGCTCATTCCAGTTTCAAAGAGACAAAATAAACTGGATGGTCTCTTTCTTTGAAAAATGGGTTCATTTTCTTCAGCTAATTCTGACTTAGAGATGGTAGATATTAGTTAACACATAAAACTTGGAACTGCAGGCCTGCTCCTAGGGTGAACATAGTTATATGTATGTACAAAAGATGTTTTTCTAAATACCTTTTGCTCTACTCTTGCAGGCTTTGCTGACTCTTGTTATTTCTATTAACCCAGCCCCACTAGAAGAAGAGGCTACAAATTGTCCTGCTACATTTTGCTATGTATGTGTGCATGGGTATGTGCATATGTGAGAATCTTCACTATGGTCTCAGCTGGGAGAAGATGGCTGATGGTTTGCCAGAAGTGAGGGTGACTCCAAAGTTTCACTTTACCAAACTGTAGTGAGTGACAGCTCAGTGTATAACTTGAATCCAGCCTTATTCTGCAAAGTACAAATCCATGATGCCATCCTAAAATAAGGATGCTGGGATCAAAAGGAACCTGGAGGTCTTTATGTCTCTCCATCCTCTCCAGACGCAGCCCAGATGCCCCAGCTAGACTGGATGTTAAATTTTGAGGCAGCTCATTTTCAGCAAGGTGAAATTCATCCCATGTGACAAAATAGTGAGTGATTCTATAGAATTAAAGAACAGGTTCTTTTTTCTAAACCTGAAATTAGTGTAATTTCCTTTATGTAAAATAAGTAAATAACATAACTACACAAAGAAGAAAAAGGGTCTGTATGTCATGTATGCTTGCATAATACTTGTGTGGTTATTTACCTACATCTAGGCATGTTGTGAATATGTAAATGAAGCTGGGCCAATTTTGCTGCTGACATAAGCAGTGAAATCACTACCCATTCCTACCAACAACGTGATTGATATCAACAACATGAGTGACTCGTGGATTTGCATAGAGTTAATAAGTTATGGCTTGTAACCTCACAGAACCTGTAGATTTAGGAATATTTTTGTCAAAGTTCCTATGACAGTCTCTATTTGTCCGAAATATTTAATTTTACTCTTGTACATTTCAGATTTAAAATACTACACTTCCATGACTTAAAATAAACATTAGGAGTCCTAAGACAATATGTGTGTTCAAATCTCAAGCTGCATCTCGAAACTTCAAAATTTTTAGGTATAATATTTGCTGACATTGTTCGGGACTTTTTTTCAGTGAATTAAAAACTGATCACCAACTAGCTTTCTGACATTTTATTTTACTGTATTTTTATTTGCCTTGTATTGCAATGCCCAGAAGGTCCACCAGAGGAGTAAGTTCTCTCTGTAAAGAGATGAAAGTGACTGACAGTATCATAATTTCAAGGCAGTATATGAGACCAATTCAAAACAAGTATATGAAACTCTGAGTTGCAGAATCACACCTTTGGTAGGAAAGTTACTACTCATTAGGCATTAACAGTGTTCACAGCCTTCCCAAAACAGCAAAATGCTGCAAATTTTAAAGCAAACTATTAGAAAAGTTACCAAAACAAAGGTTATATATTAAACTTGGAACAGTAAGATTATAAATAAATGCTATGCTTTTCCTTATCTAAGAGAAACACTCATACAAAATTCAAGTTGGTTTTTTAATTATCCTCTCTCAGATTTCTTCAGAGAAAAGGACACAGCAAGGCTACTCTGGCAGGTGGTGCTTTGTGATCAGAAGCTGGTGCCTGGACTGCTGGAGGGGCAGGCCTGACCAGGAGCACTGGGAATCTCTGCTGAGGTGGGTGGGAACGGCTCTTTGCACCCCACTGCTTCTCCCTGAGGCTCTCACTGTGGGGATTGCAGGATTAAACTGCATGGGAGGCTGCTCTGAGTTAAAATCTCTCTAACACCATGGAGGACTGAAAAAAATGGTGCTCCTGAGGACACGCATGGCTGGAATGACAGGGACAGAGAGCAAACAGAGAAAATACTAAAATATCCTCAGAAGCCATGTCAATACCCCATTCTGAAAAGTAGTCTTTACTGATACCTTTAGGAACATGAGGAGAAATTCTGTGCTGCACGTGACAGTGCAGAGCTCCCAGCACAGAACTGCTCAGCAGCAGGCAGGGCTGGAGGCTTTTGGCTGCACAGGAGTCCCAGGCAGCTGACAAACAGAGCTCCCACACACCACCTGAGGCTGTGGGAGGGTCTTGACCTGCCCCCCTTCTTCTAGTAAAGGCTGCATTACCAAGAAGCATGATTTAATGGCCACTTTCCTTTCCCCCCTGCCTCCCTGAGGCCTCCAGCTCAGTGTCCTACCCCTGCTGCCCAGGATATCCAGAAGGATCATTCCTTGTGTCACAGCAGTGGCCATGGCCATCTGAGGCTATCTGAGCCAGAGATCACCCACCCTGAACAGGACAGAAAAGGATCTCGCTCATTACTTCTCCTACCCAGTAGAAAAATGTGCTGTAGAGCACCCAGGGCCAAAGATCTAAGTAGTTTTGCTTAATTCTGCCAGCTCCATATGCTGTTGAAGGCTGAGGAGCTCTCTCTTCACACCTGCACAGGTGCCATTGTGGCCCCTTCTGCAGCAGCAGAGGAGAGAACAAGCCACCCGTCCCTGCAGGTCAGTGAGGGTGCCTGTGTCCTCTTCAGTGTCAGCTCCTGGGGTTGGTTCTTCCCTGCTCTGCAAATTTCCTGGACTTGACAGAAAAACCCTCCCGTAGAGACCTTTTTGCTCAGTCCCTGGCTTGTTTTGTGAGTTACAATCTCTCTCCAACTCCTTCTACTCAGCTCTTGTCCCCACACTAAAATCAGACCCTTCCCCACTGCATTTCACAACCACACTCGACTCTTCTTTCTCACTCTTGCATAGTTCTCCCAAGTCTTCAGCTTAGTTCCTCCTACAAGGCTATTTTTAATATCTTGCATTCTTTTTCCTCTGGCCTATGAGGAGACATGGGGTTTTTTTGCCATTTCTCTGCAAAAGCCTTGATAAATTTGTTTTCCCATTCAGACTTCCCACTTACCATTCTCAGGTGTTTCCATTAGAATAAACATCAGGTGAATGATTAACAGTATTGCTGGTCCAAGAGCAATATGATAGAGTACAGTCAAGGTGGATTTGCAGTGCACATTTTTCATGACAACTTCAGAAAATTGAGCAGAATACAGAATTTGTTGAGACATCAAACCTGGGGACATAAGCAGGTACACTCGAGTCATGAAAACTACAGTATTTAGTGGCACAATAGACCCAGGCTGTTTCAAGGTGACTGTTCAGCTGAAAATACTGGCCTGTGACCAAGGTTCAGCTATTACAATTAATTGTTTGGAGTACTGCCAACGAGTCTCTTCTGCCACTTAGCAGAGAAGTCTGAACACTAGTGTGAGTAGTAATGAATTCTGTGTGGCATTGAACTTGTTTTAATCTGAGGCTGTTGGATCTCCTTTTAGTCCTTACCCAAGATTCATCATCTGCCATTAACCACTATTTAAATGTTTTAGCATCATGCTTTGTGCTTTTGTGGAAAGAGGTTTCCTTGTCAGGCATCCCTGAAAGCCAACTATTGTGAGATCGTATGCTGCCTACAAAGAGGGAAACATATACACATATTTATGTTAAAGAGATATCAGGTAAGTTCAAAAGCTATTTTAAACTCACAGAACATTTACACATGCACAATTCTTATTACTCATATGTAGATGTTCATTATAAGTGTACACGTTTATGTGTGTGGACATCTAAAAAATCAACCTAATATAAAATGTAAGCCTGCTCTATTCTGGTCTGAACAGATCTGAAGCCTGGACTGGTTGTAAAGATCACTTTACTTAAGTGTTTTTTTCTTCTTTTGAATTTTTGGGAAGCTCCTCGTGGTACACAAGCCTGCACAGAATTATGTGAGCACCAGAACACTGTTCATTTATGGACCACCATTGTTTTTTGGGATGGGGGTTGTGTTTCTTGCTCGGTTTTTTCCCTCGGTGACGAAGTCCATGAGGAGATACTCATAGCCAGGGCAGTACAAATCTCAGTGATATTTATGAATGAACCTGTACACCTAGGAATGTTTGGCTACTTCTCAGTTTCTGCTTCCCATAAGTTTTATCTGGATAGGTACAAGCCAACAAAAGTGGCCCTGCTCCTTACCTTAGTGTAGGAGCTGTGATTATCCTTTGCGCAAGGTGGCAGCAAAAGAAAGCTCTTCAAACCCCTTCCTCTCTCCCTTGCACACCTCCTATCAAAGACAGTAACTCCTTCAACTCTATTAATTGAGTTTTAAAAACCACCTGTTCCTAGTGGTTAATATATATCTGAATAATACCTGGAGTTACTGATACCTTTTTACTTTGGGAATACTGTCACACTTCACTCTCCATTTCTTTACCAATATTCCCCTGGGGAAAAGCTAGAAAACTGAATCCAAAGAAAGGAAAACCATGAGACAAATTCCCCTTAAATCACTGATTTTTCCTTTCTGATTTTATTTTTAAAACGGGGTATTTTTCCAATGAAAACACAATGACTTTGGAAGAAAGGATCAAGTCCAAGACAAAATAAAATTAAATAAATTTAACTCAATGCTTAATTAAGACACCATCACTTGAGCTGGCAAATTGTGATGGATGTACCAGTGGTACACCATGCTTCAGCATAATAATTTTGTTTTTTCTATAGGAATAAGTAGTCTGGAGAATCTGACTATTAAATTCCCAGTTAGCAGTTATTTAGATGAAATCAAAGTCTGGAGTCCACTCTGCTAGTTCTCCTGACCCTAATCAACATTTGCTGTTTGCATATTTTTAGAGGCAGTTTTTATTTGCTTGTTGTTTTGGGGAACAGATTTATTTTATTTTCCTGGAGCTAAAAATGTGTTGAATGGAATGTTTTACTGCAAATATTAGAGTTGATGAAGCTACTTTAAGGCTCCTTAAGCCTCAAAATACTCTTAACACATCTTCCCCATATGGAAGAAAGCCTTAGGTGAATATTTAATAATCTTCACAAATTTGAGTCTGTTAAAGTCAATAGAAGTAGTAAAAATACCAGTAAGACTGTGCTTATTTTGAAAAAGCAGGAATTACTCACCTTGAAAGTACAATATGGTAAATATGTTCTTTATTCAGAGCCATGGTAAAAGAATAGCCAGCTGACTTTGGATAATAATGTTCTCTACAACCTTAAAACTTGTTTTGATGAGCATAACCTTATTCCAAAACCACTGAGTTTAATAAAAATTACTTTCAGAACTTGAAGAATATTTTATTATGGAATACAAAAATACTATCTATGTAAAAACAATAAGTTAGTTTATTTACAATACTTTACACTATCTTGCTCTGGGACTTCCTTTGCACTGGGCTTACTTTCATTATTTTACACACCTTTATAATTTTGCACAAAGCATTTCCAAAAGCATGTCATCCATGTTCACTGCTCCAATGATGGGCCTGAAGAATAATTCAGCGACCACATTAGCATTAATAGATCTTAACAAGGAGAGAACAACATTCAGCTTGGCAAATCTGGCTTCATCACCTCTATGAATGAGTCTGACATGTTCATTTAGAGCTTGTTGTGCTTCCCTCTGCAATCCTTCAATGTACTGTGTACAGTGCAGTCCAGGTAGATCTGAAAAGAAAAATAATTTTGTTTACAATTTTTTTAAATAAAACAACATTATTCTTGCAGAACAGCTAATAGCTCACAGATTGTAATTATCACTTAAAGAAAGAAGCAAATTAAATGGGTAGAGGACTTCGTGTACACCAAGTCAACATGCCAATTTTATTGGGCAGGTCAAATTCTTATTATATTAGTGTTCTGGATATTTAATATTTTCTTCACAAACCTGAAATATGATGTTTTTTAACATTCACTTAAGTGTCAAACAAATTAGTTGATAAAAACTTTGATTGAAGAATGCTCTCCAAAACACCATTACGGTGGGGAAAACGACAAAAATAACTTTTTTCATTTTTCACATCCACAAAAACACATTGTTTACATTTAAGGCTTCTTTTGACAACTGTTTCTACTCCAGTTTATAAGTGGCAAGAATGCTGATTCCAACATACAACAGTAAGTTCCCCAGTGAACTGCAGTAAGGATACTGAGAGATGGAAGGTGCAGAATTAAGGCTATTTGTGACCACAGAATCATTTTGGATGGAAAAGACCTCCAAGATCAGCGAGTCCAACCATTGATCTAACACTGCTGGGTCCACCACTAAACCATGTTCCTGAGCACCCTATCTACACATTTTTGAACACTTTCAGAGGTGGTGATTCAACTACTTCCCTGGGCAGCCTGTTGCAATGCTTGACCACCCTTTCAGAGAAGAAATTTTTCCTACCAGAACAATGCCTCTATCTTTTTGCATTAGACCACCTTCCAAATTTGACTCGTGTAACATAAGCTTCACCTTAACTATTGCAACTTTTTCTCTCTTACCTGTACAGAAATTAAAGCTACCCGAGCAGGATGATAAATGCAAAGTGCCACTGTAGAAACCTAACCATCAGTAATTAACAGCTTGGCAGTGGGAGCGTCGGAAGAGCCCTGTCCCACTTTGACAGGGTGCTGCCGTC
Organism: Chaetops frenatus; assembly: GCA_013400775.1. Taxonomy (NCBI): domain Eukaryota; kingdom Metazoa; phylum Chordata; class Aves; order Passeriformes; family Picathartidae; genus Chaetops; species Chaetops frenatus. Next base: position 39,556 of record VZTR01019435.1, on the reverse strand, counting down.
CTTGGGAAGTGCCATTCCCAGCCTGCCAGCTACCTTTCAGGTGAGGCACCGACGTGATAATGAGCCCCTTGCTAGAGCTGCATCTATGGGAGTCTCCACAAAGAGAGATGGCCAAAAAAAGCCCTCGATCATAAGTGCCACACCAAAAACCACAGCAGCACTTCGTTGCTGGAAGCCCGGAGCCTTCCCTTTCTCTCCGGGGCGCTCACACCTCCGGGCAGGGCACGGGCAGAGCCGCTGCCCTCGGGCCGTGCGGTAGGGGTCTCGCCGCTCCCGCTGAGGAAACCGAGCAAGGAGCCGCTGCTGACTCCCAGCTTTCCCTACCCGGCTGCCAGGCGCCTGGAATTCGCTTTGTTCGTGGAAAGCATCTGTGGAAGGCGCCAGCCCTCAGGACCCCAGACCGAGCCGCAGCCGGACCCCCTCCCTGCCTGCGGCCGGGGTCTAGAGGAAGGAGCAGAGGGTGAAACCTTGCTCCGCGTCCCTCTCCTCCAGCACCTTTTGCACCCTGAGGGAAGCCCCGGGTCTGCCCCGCTTCCCTGGGGACAGAGGCGGGCTCTCCCCGCCCTCCTCGCTGCCCTGCGGCAGAGAGACCCCGCTGCCCCGCCCGGCCACTCACCCGGGTTGAAGAGCACCGTCCCCTTGAGGTAAGCGTACTCTTTGGTGCTGATGTCCAGGCTCCAGCACTTGGCCAGGAAGCCTTTGATGGCCTGGATGTCGCCGGCCGAGGGCAGGTGCGGGCCGTGCTGCGGCCGGCCCGGTGCCGGTGCCCGCTCGCCCTGCTGCCGGGCGGTGAGGATGCTCTGCAGCATGCTGGGCTCCGCGCTCTCCACCGTCTCCAGGTGCACCCGGTCCTGCGCCAGCCCCAGCAGCAGCAGGGGCGCCCAGCAGCTGCGGACCAGCAGCAGCTGCTCCTCCAGCGGCAGCTCCTGGAAGCAGGGCACGTTCTGGACGAAGCGCAGCGTCTTCACCAGCACGGCCGAGGCCGCCTTGCAAGCCACCTGCGGGCTCCGCAGGGCCAGCCGCCGCCGCGACCCGCAGGGGCAGCCCCGGGGCGCCGGCCGGGCCGGCGGCACCGCCCGCTCCTCGCTGCGGAGGATGCTGTAGAGGATGCTGCTGTGCCGCCGGCCTTCCGCGCAGCAGCGGCAGCAGCGCTCCGCGCACGCCATGGCACCCGCGGGTCCGCTGCCCGGGGGCCGGGCTGAGCCGCCTGGGAGGCTCGGCAGGGCGGTCCCTGCCTCCTTGGGCCCGCCGGCAGACGCGCACCGCTCGCCCTCTGCCCGGCTCTTCAACTTATTTATAGCCGGCGGGGGTGTGTGCGTGTGTCTGGGTGTGTGTGTGCAGCCGCAGGCGCTGTACCGGCCGTTCAGAGGGGCAGACACTCTTTACTGGCTGGAGAAGAGGCGGGGGGAGGAGGGGGGATTAAAAAAAAAATCAAACCCTCCTCCTCCTTCCCTAGGACCTCGATACCCGGGAGGAGCCGGCGAGCCGGCCGCCTCTGCCCGCAGGCTGCGGTGTGATGGGAGACAAATTGCACCCTCCTCGCCCAGCGCGGGGGAGCGAATGCCCCTTCCCAGCCCCTCTTTCCGAGTCCCGGCCCGGCTGATGTTATCCTGGGATGCTTCGAACAGAGCAGGGCAAGGCCCGGCAGCTCCCGCCGCTCTCTCGTCCTGCCCCGGTGGGGAGCAGCTCCCGGCCCCGCGGGACCCCACCGAGAAATGACAACCGGCCCTGCTGCCTTCACAAGCACCCGAGAGCTCTGGGGCAGCAGAGAGAAAGGTGTATTGGTGAAGAAAGGAGTGCTGGGTTGGTCCGAATAATAAATTCCCGCCGGAGGGGAAAAAGGTGACACCACTAATGACATGGAGAGCTTCTGTTTTGGTTTTGTGTAAGCCTGCCCTAAGGAGTGATGCCTTGTCTGCCGCAGGAACTCCTCAGTGCTGCCGTGCGAGGAGGGAGAATCGGACATGTCCCGGCCCGAATGGGTGCTCTGTGAGAGGTGCAAACAAGGCTCTGCCAGGGTATCCTGAGGCTGATGCCACTGCAGCACCCACTGGGACCCCTCATGGAACCACTCCATTAATAATTCCCTTGCTCTGCCTTTCAACACATGGCCCCTCTTTCTGATGCCATGTTGTTCCATCCATTTCCATTTTTCCTTCGGGTTCTGACTCCCCAGGAATCTTTCCTCTCAGATGCTTGCCCCTGTGACCCATCTCCTCCGAGTGGCATGCGGACTCCAAAGCAAGCAAGCAATCCTTCCAGGCCTTGATGTTTACACAGGAGGGACAGGGAATAGTGATTGTCCAAATCTGGACTCTTTAATGAAAAACTAGCACCTTCTCAGCCGGGCTAAGTGAAAGTGGGTGCAGGAGAGCAGAGTGAATATACACTACAGAAAGTAAAGTTACTTCTGTCTGCTGCATATGGGCTAAAACAGAAACATTTTCTGGTTCGTGTGATCTGGAAGAAGCTGGACAGAAAGTCAGAGAAAGTAGCCCAGTTTTAAGAAAAATTCTGTACCTTCTCCACCAGTATGTGCTACCAAGAGAAGACTTAAATCATCCTTGGAAAGATGCATTTTCTTTCCATATAGGTATTCATTTGTTTTAAGCAAATACCATTCATTGAGTGCTTTGGATTTTGTAGAAATAAAATAATTTTGGGCTGGATCTTAGCAATTTCTTTTCCCTGTGAAATCAGCCCCACCCTATCTGCTTACACAGGGATAGGGTCATGTAGTCTTTTCTCTCTAAGTGTTTCTTCACAATTGAACTCAGAGGGGATATTCCTTACAAATGGCTTTTACAAATGGCTTGTGCTTTTTGTAAGGCACCTTTCTATACAGTTATATAAAACACTGATGAGCTACCTGCCTCAGGTAAACCTTGTTTCCAAATGCAAGCAGTCCAAAATCTAGATTATCATGCTTTTGGTTTTACCTATAAAAAGTATTTTCTTTTCCACAGACCCAAACCTGTTAAAGCCCTTTATTGGCTCTGCAGTAGAAGAGAACTGCTACAGTGTGCCTATTAAGTGATGTCTAAAGTTTGCTGACAGGTCAGTGGTTTCACCAAACATCCTTTAAGAAAAAGAAAAAAAAAAGCTAGTTATACAAAACAAATGTACTAAATATTACCAAATATTTCATTTGGATGGTATCACTGCTAATGGGAAAACAGTCATTTATTTGTCTAGAATGTTTCTTTGCCATTCTAGGTTGTTTTCTGCTATAGTAATCAGTATTTCCTCAGTATTAGGATTTTAGATGGTTTCTTCCAGCCTTTTTAGTCTTTTTCCTTCTTAGATTTTTGGGGGGAGGGGCTGTTCACTAACTTCTGAGGTTAGCCTTGACAATTTTTAGAAAAAGAGCATCTCTAAGCTTTTAATTGTCTTCAGTAGCATTTCTCCTAAGCTTTTCATTGTCTTCAATAGCATTTCCCCATGAGGTACAGATTAGTAGTCTGACTGTGGAATCTAGATGTGTTTTTTGTGAGTTTGTAACTTGGAAAACATCGATGGGAAAACACGGTACAGCTGAGACTGGAATCATTGCCTTTGCAGCTTTGTCCTTGGACTCCAACTGTGGGAATGTTCTGCATATTATGGGAGGATGCTGCTTACACAGGGCTATTGACAAAGGAAATATTTAACTTTTATGCCTGGTCTACAGTAGATTTTTCTTCCCCTGATGTAGCAATATTGGTTGCAGGTGTTTAATTTTTCAAGGTATTTCTCTTTCAAACAAGTCTCAAATGTAGATGCAACTCTTCTGTTATGTAATGATTTTGCTGACTCTTCGTTTTCTAAACAAACTTATACAAAAAGTCTTTGTCTTTGATAATTATAAAAAAATGTGTATCCCACGCTGGAATTGAAACTTGATTTACTATTCAGTGCCAGAAATCACATTGCTGTAGTTCTAAGTGTACTTCCTTCTCTGACAAGTACATATAAACACTCATTTCTCTCATTCAAATTCTTGATTTATTCTGATGTATGTAGCAGTTTATTTTATTCAGGGTAGATGATCTTTTTTCCCAGATAAAACATTAAGTATATACTGTAAATATTTATTTGTGTTTTTCATTATGGTATTTAGTAATTTGTAAAGTCTTTATTTCAAAGTCTGGGTTCTGCCTGTCCATAGCTTTCAATTAAAGTCAAATCAAAGTCAACACATTATTCTATTCACAACCAAAACCAAAATCCCTCACAGACACCTGTTTGATGGAAAATGCATGAAAACCCTTTTAGCACAAAGTGGAAGTGCCTGGTTTCTGCTGGAAGATTTGATGTTGCATGGGTATTACCAAGCTCCTTGTGGTACAGTCATGAATAGGTTCACAAGCTTCCAGACAGAGGATTACTTGTTTGTATTGTTTGGGGCTTTTTTTGGTTGTTCTTGTTTTGGGTTGGTTTTGTGTGTGTGTTGTGGTTACAGGGTTTTTTAAACTCAGACAAAGCCTTGGATATGGAGGTGATACAGTGGAAGCCTCACTCTCTCTTGTTGCTGCTCAGAGTCTCTGTATCACTCATCTGGTAGCACATTTGGTTCTTGGCCAGAGGGCAAGACTTCAGTTTCAGAACAAGACCAAACAAGTATTTGTTTTTATACCATCAGTGCTTCAGTGCATCAGTGCTTCATTAGCTTGAGGTAAGCCTTTTTTCCAGTGTAGAATTTGATCCTGATGTCCTATAAATACACACTATTCCTTTTAGTTTAAGTGCTGAAAAATATAATTTGATTTTAAGATCAGATGTAAAACAGACTCAATTTGGTGATTAGCACAAGAGGACTTCAGTTTTTCTCTACAGAAAAACAAAGTTTAATGTGGAATATTGTTATAAGGATATAATTAGCAATATGTCTTCAGTAAAAATAAATGCTTTATCAAAACAAGATTTTGAAATTAAATTATATTGCTGTTTTTCATTCTTTTCTCATTCTGATTACCCATTAGTTAGATTGACGACCATCCACATTTCCTCTATTTTTTCTGGGGTGTTTTATGAAATAAGTGGGGCTTAAGGGAAAAGTAGTTCTATCTATGTGCTGTACCACATACTCCTGATGGCACTATTTCCCCCTTCTTGGATGGGCAATGGATTCCTTAGGAGGAGCACACTGAGAGCCTGAGCCAAAGATGGTTGAGGTGGACCCAGCTGAGAGATGTTGACCAGAATTTCCAGAGCTTTTCCAGCCTCCCTATGGCTGTTATTTGACAGTGTTTCTGTCCCCCACCACCAGCTCACCTAACAGTATGTGCTTGTTCTGGAGCAGGATGAGCATATGGTGACATTTTTTTAATGGAATTAGCCAGTGTATATAAAAAAGAGTTTAGACCTTCCTGCCAGCTGCTTGAAAGCAGATAATGTCTAATGTGGTATAAACTGTAACGGTGCAAAATCAGTCTTTTAACATATCTTAAACAAACCAGAACACATAAAAAGGAATATGTTGTTGTTGTTTTCATCAGATCAGTTCTTTGTAAAATGTGTTCATGCCAATTTGGATACAGAAATAGCAATCCTGAATTTCAATTTACTCTTACTGGACCACACACTTAACTGTCATATTTCCACTGGCAGATAGCAAATTTAAGGAGGCCTTCACATACCCCAGGCCTTTTTTTCTTGTATGCATATGCTGATTTACCTTAGCTAATGCTAGGTTAATTCATTAGAGCTAACTAAGTTTTGGGGTAGGTGAGATTAGGGAAAAAGCAACCTTGTAAACTTTTCACAGCAAAAGGCACTCAGTTGTTTCCCATTTTAAAAAGATTAATTGATCTTTGGGATCTGTAAAGAGCTGTGGGCCCAGCAACCCAGAACTGTACATTTAGAGATGCTATTGGGGTTTCAGTGTTTAGATAGAAGTAATAGCTTATATTTTGGTCCAAAGTGGGTTCCTGGGGCTCCCAAACATTTGCCAGTGAGGAATGCTTAAGGGTGCACTCCCATAATCCCTCCTGAGCCAATCTAGCAGCTCACTGGAGTGGGAGAGGTGACTCCCACAGAAGTGTTGCTGCTGCTGCTTTCTTTGCCCCAGCTGTGGCACACAACTGACTCTTTGGTGAGCCAAATCTTCTTTCTAACCTGGCAGCATTTTTGTGACAGCCATTACAGGAAAAGTAGTAGAGAAATGAGGTACCTTGAAATGTGTTCTCTATGTTTTATTTTACCCAGTGATACTGGTGAGGTTTCTGCCCCACCTGCGAAGTTGGAACACTCATGATACTACAGAATTGTGTCTGGTGAGTCAACAAAAAACTAACACATCAAGGGAAAAAAATGTAGTTTTCTGTTACTGAACTCACTGAATTCAGATAGGGCTAAAATGCATGCCAGAGCAGATGGAAAGGTGTGGCCTTACCACCCTTCCAGGAGAATGGGGAAAGAGGAAATACTGCTCCAAGCCAGTTTTCCACTCAGACACAAAGTGGAACTGCTCCCTCAGGCAGGTAAAACCCTAAAGCTTGAGGGCAGAAAATAATAGTCATTAGGAGAGGGATAGTAGCAAGCTTTGGTTTTAAATTATCCTTTTAAATACCAGCCAGAATTGATCCGTACTCTTGGTAATGACACTTGAAAAGGGGAGCTGTGTTATAAAATATTAGTGTAGAAGTAGCTTCCAGTTACTTACCTTGAAGAATACATTGCTGATACAGAATAACAGATGGGTAACAGGCAAAAGCTCAATTAAGTGAGAAACTGTTCAAGGTTGTGGCAAAAAGGATAAAACACATTCTAGCTCTACAGTGGCAGGACGATACTATGTATCCATTGCACCAATTTTTTTTAAGTTTAAAGTTCTGTATGTTACTGCAGCTAATTATCTGAGGCTGGTGAGTTCACAAACACACTTTCATTTGTGACTAATACGACAGGATATTCTGCTAATAAAAAATTACATTCAAATAGGCCTGTAATTTACCATGTATTTTATCTGAATATTAATGTGCAGGGTTTTTTAAATCCATACATCTTTCCATAGGTTTTAATTCATACATATTTCAAATTGGGTATTTAAAAATACTGTACTCTGGTGAATCCGTGATACATTTTCTTATTAGATCAAGTTTGTGTTATAGTATTAGAACTGTATTTCTTTCTTTTTTACTATTCTTCATGCATGAGTTTGAAAGGTACATATTTAATTTAAAGCTTCACCTATAATCTGTATCTCAAATACTTATGATCTTCAAATAACTTCAGCAGCTCTTTGCATTCTTTACTTCAGTCACCATTCACCAGGTTTCTAAATTTTCTACCTATTCTGTAGCTAACAGGGAAATCATTTGGCATTCTGTTCTGCTGGCAGACAAGACAGGCTGCATCTTCAGTTTTGTTAAAATAATCAGGTTAACTTGCCCTCTTTAAAGAAAGGATTTTTCTAACCTAGATCTTTTCCACACAGGCGGATTAGGGAGTGACCCAGAAGTTCTCTTGGTACATTCAGTGCACTTGCAGCCACTGATAGCCCAAAGTACAGTGGGAAGTGCTAACATCTTAATCTCTCCGAGCTGCAGCCAGACAGCATCCTTGGCTGGGCTGCAACTCAGACTTTGGGGCTGAGGGGGACCATCAACTCCCCTTTCTGACTTCCTGAGGGCACTGTTAAACACAGAGCTGTTGCTGACTGAAGTACAAATCCTGCTCAGCTCTGTGCCTCTGCAGGAAACCCTCCATCTCAGTTTGCAAACTCAGTCCAAGACACTAAAACCCACCAGTCCACTGGTCTTTGCCACTCTTAGTGTATAAAATTAGCACTGTGTTACTATTTTCCAAATTCAGCTTATAACTCCTAGGCACCTGATACACATTTCCCTATTAATTTAAAAGCACAGGAATAATCCCTATCAACACTCACCCTTCTTTTTAATGAGTAAAACACATTTCATCTTATAAAAAGCTGTCAAGAGAAAACTTTGATGGTCTTTTTTCTCTTTAGACCTGTTTCTTTTGGTATCCTTTGTGCTCATTGCAACACTGTTTCCAGTTTCTAAAACCATTTGAAGTGTGGACATCAGAACTTCACAGAGGGTTCCTCTTGTGCCATTCTCACCAGTGCCAGAGAGAGACACATTCACCCCCCAACCCACATCCATTACTCTAGGTTCCTACATTAAAGAATCATTAGTCTTTTGGGGCCATAATTGCATCTTGCACTGGGAACTCATGTTAAACTGCTTCTCTTCTGTGACATCTTATGTAGTTTCCCAATCTTCTTTCAACAACAGAGCTGTTTATTAGCAGAGGTAAGCTGTCTTGTTTCAATTCTGCATTTGGCTACATTATAATGTGTTCCATGTGAACAGGTCCAGCAATCCAATGGGAGAGCTTTTCTGGCCTTTGATTACTTATCTTCATCACCAATGATCCTCATCTTCATCCATGAATGCCTACATATCCATCAAGTCAGAGATGGAAATATTTTCCTCAGTGTGTTTTGTCCATTATAATTTTTAAATTTCTGAAGTCACTTTTTGCTATTGCATAGTGCTGGTGCTTTGAATGCTATGTCATGTCACTCAGAAAAAATGCCTTGTCAGAATTCTAAAGAATGTTGTATCTGAGTAGTTACTTTTGGCTGGACCTAGGCAGAGTTGAATATCATAGTGCACTACTATAAAAATGTATTTAAGCTCCTCATAACTGAAAATTTTCATGTAATGTGTCATGATAGAAAGATGCACAAGGTATTTTATGATAAAAAGAAAAAAAGAAGAGAAAAATTGTGAATTTGAATCATCTGGTGCTTCTCATGTTTAAAGACTCAAGGGGTGGGAGCTGCATTTTTTTAGGCCCATTTCTTGAAACATTCTGAAACCTCTAAATACTGGGATAGTAACACTGGAATCAATAGCCTAAATGTCACTGGAAAACTCAAGCAAATCAAGTGTCATATGCTATTTTAGATTTATTTGTTCAATAAGGATGTAGTAGGCAATCAATTTAATAATGCTTAGGTTGTTCTGCCTTGAATGATAATCAAGTAATAAAGTACATTAGATGGTGGTAGAGTAACCATAAGATGTGACACAGAAAATAAAAAGCATGTAGAGGAAAACTTTAGCTTAGAAAACTGGAAGAAGAAATTTTGAAGTGATGAAAAATAAAGAAAGGAAAAGGAAAAAAAAACCCTGAAAATACAGAAAGGTCTGCAGGGGATGGAGACCTTTTAACAATAGATGGAATTAAGATAGTTGGTCCCATAGAAATAGGAAAGATTGATAAATACTTTTCCCTTTATCATTGTGCAAACCATACTTCATAGATCTCTCTTTTTAGTGAAATTTCACCAGAATGTGATTATTTTGTTATTTCTTTGCTTCCTCTAGCATATCAAAGCATGTCTTTCTAGGTTTTGTCTCTGAAAATTTGGGTTCCTTAGAAGAGGCAGATTGTGAATTCCTTCTTTCCCACTTTTGTTGTTTATTTTGCTTACTTGTATGCATCATGCAGAGGGTCTACCTCAGAAGGAGAAAAAACCACACAATGTCATCGTTGACACATCTTTATCTCTTTCTTGCATCCAGGAACATACTCAGTTTAAATCTTCCTCTTTTTTCATAGTCAAGTTTTCTCTGTACACCTGTAGCACAGTAAGTCACACCATTACCTTGTCCTTTTAATGGCAGAACTGCAGTAGTTCTGAGAACTGAAGCTGTTGCTGATTGTGGATGCTAATATTTAAAACTTTTACCAATTACATGAGGGTTATTTTGAGTAAAACCCATGTTTGCTTTTGATCTGAAGTATGACTTTTTACTTTTTATTAGCTATGTTCTATCCTTACAATAAAAATTTCCACATAAAGCATAGAAAAGTTAATCTGATATTTTGTAGCTTCTTCTTGCTTCTCCTAAAGCAAAATTGTGTGTTTTCCTTTAACAAACTTGGCAAGGGTTAGTGCTTTACACACACAAATCCTAGAAGTTCCCTGGAGACCTTTTTCTCCCATCAGCCTCCCTCCCCTCCACCTCCAAAACCTTTGTCAGTTCAGGTCTTTCTAAAAGTTTCAGTCATAGTGAATCTTTGACACTCTTTCCTAAGGAAAGAGGGCTTAACTTAGAAGCAGGTCAGACTACCATTAAAAATGTGTAAAGGATAGAGAGAAAAATTACCTTATTTTAACAGAAACTGGCTCAGTGATTTTTTTTCCAAGGTCTTGCTTGCCAAAGGATATAAAGAGTCTGAGCCACTGCCACAGTAGGTATTGAACTCCACCCTGACTCCTGGAATTCTTCTCTGATCACTGGAGTTCCACTGGTGTTACTGCCTATGTAAAACTGTGGTGCCTTGGGCTGTTCAAAGAAAGTCCTCTAAGGTTTTTTCCATCCCACAGAATTAAACATGAGTAGTTTTATTAAGTCTAGGAGGAGTAGGAATGACAGTCACTGTCCAAGTCCTCTAGGCTGTCAGCTATATCACCTTCATTCTAATGGTTAAATTAAACCTGCAGTGGCTTCATATCTTCATTTTGATAAGTAGACATACCCTTAATAACTTTGATTTGTTCCCAGTGATAACTACAACTCCCTGATGTTATGAAGAAATAGAAAAAGGAAATCCCCATGGGTTCCCAGCATATGGAGCCTGTGTTGTTCTCTGAGACTGTAATTTGGGAAGAATGATAAACTACTAAAAGAAAATTAACAGTGTTTTCCCAAAACATTTAAAAGCTGAGGTGATGTTGCTGAAGCACCATCATTTCATGTCTCTGTTGCTGACACAGCTTGTGTAGAAACAGTTTTAATAAAGTCATTACAGGGTCAATGGAAAATCTCTGTACATATCTGAAGCATTTTGAGTGATTTATGTAGGTCCATGGATATTCATTATGATGATATTCATTCATGTTTCCATTGACAGGCAGAGCAATGTCACTGGTAATGTCCAAAATAAGCTATATCATCATAAAGCTGGACCTTAAATGCAACAGAATTAAATTTAAGGTAACTGTTAAAGTATGACAATTAAGTAAAGTTAAAGGACATATTTCAAGTAGCAAATTGCCCTGCTCTGGGTAAGTGTTGTCATTCAGTAGGCTTTGTGACACAGAAACAGATATATCATCTGTAATCCATGCTACAAGTGCAAGGCAGAGAATGTAGTGAGAGAGCCTATTCTAAATTCTCTCACCTTGCCTGCTTTACAGGTACTTTGTATCCATACTCTGTTTTCAATGCCCTGTGTCTCTGAGCACTTCAGTTTTCTGTATTAGGTGTTTGCTGTTTTCTGTAACCATCAAAAGATTCTTCAGTGAGGGTTCATGTGTAAGTACTTGTGATTATTCCCAGCAATTGTGCAACTGGCCCCAGTGAAAATAAGAAGTGCTCATGGACTTCCTGATTCAGTCTGCTTTTATATTGCCATTTATGTGGGATGATGATAACTAGGGGCTGAGATGTGTGCCATTGTGCTTAGCATCTCTGGCTAGTAATGAGAGATTGTCACCAGTTTGGCACAGGGATTATCACAGTTGGCTGAATAGGATCAAAACCAGTGAGGACAAGCAACAAAAATATGAAATTATTTGCCTGAGATTATTTATAGTCAAAAATGGAATTGTGAAGCAAATCTGCCAGTTTGTTTAAGCCAGCAATAAATTTTCCCCTGGGTTCAATGAGGCCAAGGTTCATCCCACATATTACAGAGTTCCCAATCCATCCTCCCTTCCACACCAGGCCTAGCATACACCTCAATTTTAAAGTACTGCAGGCCATGCTCAACACACTGCGTTCATTTTGCTGAACATGCAAAATCAAACTGGAAACTTGCCTCTCTAATCAGCTGAAACAGAGGCCAGCCAATTTCTTCTCCAGTGAAGAACTGATAAATGCAAGCAGGATTCACAAATACTGAATCATGCTGGCTATTAAATGCCCTGGGTCAAAATGCCACTTTCAGAGAAATAGTGGAAGCTAACGTAAAAGGGAGTGGTCAGCCTTTCTGGTAACAACACTGTGAATATTTGCCTATTTGTCCATCACTAGTGGTGTGCCAGAGCCCTTTACACACAGTAAATACTCCAGAGCAGAATCAATTCTGCAAAATTTCCCATTTCATTAACTTTGTTTCCTTCTGTGGTGGTTTTATGCAGGTATTCATTCTCTAAAGCCCAAGTTTTTCTCTGAAAATGTTTTTGTAGGCATTACTGGGCCTCTAACTTCAGGATCCAGTCATACCAGTAGCAGTTTTGTCCAAAACATAGAAGATACTGACACACATCAGTGCCACATTTCTTGAAGCATTCACTGCTCCTGGGGAATGCGGCCCTGGGAGAGGAAAAAATGCTTAGAAAACCTGGATAGGAGGGACTGTTCTTTCACAATTGTCTAAAGCCATCAGAATGGTGTTTCAGTTCTTTGTGATAAATTGCTGAAGTTAAATGAGAATAAGCAGGAAGAAGATCAAGTGAAAGAGAAGATAATTTTCCTATGTTGAAACCTATCATTATGATGAAATTAAGAAGATAATTGATATCCTCAAGGACACTATCTGGAAAAAAAAACCCAAGATTTTGAGACTCCAACTGAACATACACAATTTGCATGCTGTTATCCTAGATTTGACTGCTGAACAGTAGTGAAAGCTTCAGTGTTTTAATCCAGTGATAAATAGTGAGTTAATGAAAAGGGAGAAGCTTTATTTTCCCTGTTTAAAGTAGTCCCTGCATGAAAGCCTTGCTGTAAATCCTATATCTACTATAAGGGCATGTAAGTGCTCAGCCCAGTGATTTTGGTCAGTGAAACACTACAGCTTAACAGTCTTATGGTGAACTGATGAAAAAAAAAGGTATAAAAATAATGAATCTCAGAGTTATGTATAGAGAAAATATTGCTCTTTGCTTTAGCAGCTTTTCAGTTGTTCAGCTGCTTCATTGCAGACCAAGAGCCATGCAGAAAAGAATAGAAAGAAGATGGGTTTAAATAGACATGCAGAGTAAAATTTGGAGATTCAAAGCATGCCTGCAGTTTCCCACTAGGTAAAGCTGTTTGCTGATATCAAAAGCTTTCTTTGATACTTAAGTGTGTGCAAGAGTAATGTGATGATTTTTATTTTTTTTTTAGTTAAAAGGTAAATAATAAGAAAGAAGTCTGTGGTTTTTTTATTTACATTAATTTCACCCTTGAATGAGTGATTCATACTGAATACTTTTGTTGACTTTTCTCAGTAAAATGGTTCCGTTGTGCTCTAATTTAAATAGTTTTATGGTCACATGATCTTACACTCCTAGCCCTTTATTCTGGGGCTGAGACTTCAAGGAACAAACCAGCTTTGTTTGTGTCAAGAGAAAATAAACTATTTCCATAAATTTAGATACCAATATATTTATAGCATTTCTTATACCAGGGATGGTATTAAATTTGTTTCAGAAATATGTATTTGTATATATTGCCATATGGATGTGCTTTACTCATTCTGAAACAATGCAGCTGCTTCTGAAGAAAACCATGGCTGGATTAATGGAAAGTTTCCAGATTTGATTACTGCTGAAATGTTGATTATTTTCTTACAATATTCTAATCAACTAGAGAGACCATCAGAGAGCAACACAGATTCATTTGATTCACAATCAGATTCACATATTCTAATGCAGCCTTCTCTGCCAGCTTAAGTTTTCATTTTCATTTAAATCACACAAGTGTATAATAAGAACACAGATCCATTTTCCATTATTTTTGAAAATGAACAAGTAAATTGCTTGAACCTTGCAACTCAATGTTCAATTTACCAGCCTGAGGACGCTCTAAATCTTTTGGTTAAAAATTTGAGATCACTGAAGTAAACCCACTGTTTTGAAAATGAACTGGGTAAGGGAAAAAGGGAAAAAAAAGCAACAGCAACAAACAAACAAAAATCAAAAGTTCAAGAAAATATGTTCTTTTAAAAAGAGATGGGAAAAAACATCACAATAACACGAGTGACTGAAAAACAATTCATGCCCCACAATGTGATTCAGACAAATAGTTTATCAGAAAGTTGTTCTGAGAGGTTTTAAAACCCTTGAATTGCCCTTTAATTCATTTTATTTTGACTCTGAGAGCCATTCATCATCCACCCATCCATCCATCCATCCATCCTTTTCCCTAATAGCTATTAATTTCTTCTGTGACTAATATATTTTATGTTTTTGAGTTAGTTTCTACTAAATCCTCCAGTTATGGTGATATTTTTATTCTCTTATTCAGATTCTGTACAGCATGAAGAGGTCATAGGTGAGCCAAGCCTTTGTAGTGCTCAGCCAGTAAGCAGGGGGTGCTGGAGCTTGACCAGTGTTCATATAAATTGCATCCCATTTTCCAGGGTCAAGTCAGTCCCTAGTTTTCCACTTCATATCCTGTATTTTGCCATGGTTGTTAACAGCCTCACTAGGAGACCTAAAGCTATGGAGAGTCCTCTTAGTGTTTAACTTTCAACTCAGGGCTTTAACTTTAAAAAAATCTGATTATTTACATGAATTCAAGAAATCTGCCCTGAGCAAAATATGTGAAATCTTTTAATGTTGGAGAATATGCCTTTTTGACTCCTAATTAAATTAAATTAAACCTCTCCCTGTCAGTTCACCTCTTTACCATAATCTTTCAATTTAGTCCCCTAATACATAAATTCAAACCGAATTACTCAAATAGATATGGATACTTGGATTTGTTTATTCCTACCTTCTTGGCTGCACTACTGCTGTTAATCATTTTCAGTGAAATAAAGTGAAATAAAGAAAATCTGCCTTATTTGTGTCTTTCTGTCCTAGCTTTGTGTAGAGGGAATGGATGGGAATGGCATAAAGAGGCTCAGAGCAAAAGGAGCTCCAACAGAAGAATGCAGAAGGAAGCCTTCTGCAATAATTAACATAATCATTACAATATTGGACCATTCTGTGACTTAGAATTCAGACCATAGAAACACTACAGCGTGTTCTGTAGGAAAAAAATCCAAGAGCACTGACAAACAAGAGACCTAATCAATTTTGGTTTCTTTCCCCCTCCCTATACTTGTGTGACATTAGACTGTGTCCAGCCAGGCCTAACTCAAACTATCTCAAAGCAATTTGTCTTACCCTAATACAGAGAAGTTTGTGGTTTTTTATTCCTTAAATAAAATTTCATCAGCAAACGAAAACGTCTGGGCCATTTTTCAGGTAGGAGGCAGTAATATGTTCCTGTCACCACTGGATAAACAGAAATACAGACTGCATCATGCACCACTGGTGAAGCAGGACTACAGTGTTTGTTTCACCTATGTCTCAAACACCTCAAGTGTTGTCATGGGCAGAGAGACTGTGAATAACCACAGGTTATTTCAGCAAAGCTTCTACTGCCCATTTTCCGCTACGTATTTTTTTTATTATTTTTATTATTATCCCCGTACTAAAAAACAAGGAGGAGAATCTTTTTGTCCAGAAAATGTGTGATAAGGCAGTGCAGATGTGGTTCAACTCTGTCATTTTAAAATAAACAGGAGGCGATTTTTCCTGATATACAACAGCTGGCTGACATCAGTTCTATTTGTTATCATCACTATTAGAAGAATGATCTATTAGGACTTCTCTTTCCCCTAGAGAAGCTTAAGTTAAGACTCCAAGGACATGACCAAATAGACTGTAATAGTTCAGACATTCTTATCAGCAGCACATGATGATACTCTGCTGGCTTTCTCTTGCTTTTCCTACAAGACTTTTCTCAAAACATGAAGGGAAAATTCTATGCACATAAGTGCAAAAATAACACTACCAACATGCATGGTGCTACCATACTGACAGCTGTACATGATTTTGCACCTTTTCTGAGTACCCAGTCTTCTACACTTATTGTCTGTAATTTATCTATTAGAATTCCATTTGTAAAGAATTTATCCATACCCCAATGAAAATCTGCAGCACATTCATTGGAAGATGATATGGTTTGTAAAATGCAATGAGCAGCTTGTGGTCTTAGTGATGAAGGTTATCAATATCTAGGAAAAAAAATGCAGCATGGCCCTCCATGTACGCACAAAGACTGTTTCAGAGTAGATCAATAAAGTCTTAAGCATGCCAAATCCTGCATTGCTAAGACTATGGCCTCTTTTGACTTTGGAAAACAATGTCTGACATTTAAAATTGTATCTGCTCTATAATGTCATTATAACCAAATTTATCCACCAGATTAGGAGCAGAACTTAAGCAATAGAGTAGGCAAGTAAATTCTTATTACATGTCAGAACCACTTCTATTTTCTCATCCATTGATACCACATGAACTGTGCATAAAATCACTATTTTTTTCTGATTACCTTGCACAACATCCTTGTTGACTCGTATCTATTGCACCACACATATTGTTTTTATGACACAGTTCTTTGAGAGAATTTTTCAATTCTGCTTACTTGAAATTCACCTTTCTCTATACCCTCTTTTGTGACGGTCACAAAATGGAAGTGCTTGAGAACTGCACCACAGAGCACAGACAGAGGTAAGGTGAAGGGAAATGTGTTAGAGCTCTAAATCACCTCAACAAGACAACATTTCAGCACATTATCAATGCTGTTTTCAGACTGCTCTTTATGGCATGTAGCTGTAAGTCTAATGGTTTCCAGCACACCACAGAGACGTGCAATAGTCTGAAATGTTTTCTTTCATGAAAAGCAATCTTTCAGAGCAGGGGCATTTTGTATTTGACATACGATACTGATAATTTCTAACATGTAAGTTTATATGTTTTATATGTTCATAAATTTATATGTTAATTCACAGAATTTTAGAGGTGCAGGGTGCTGTCCAGAGGAGTTTATTGCAGCTGTTAAAGGTGTCCTGGGCTACTCTGAGCTCCATTAACAGGAATGGAGCTCTGCTTGGAAATTGTGCATAGCAGTTCCCAGGTTCCTGTGACTGTCTTTAGCTACTCACCATAACATGTAGTGACAGCAGAGACTAGAACTTGGTCTGTAATATTGTGATTTGCCTTTTCCTCCATAACTCAGTAATAAAAAATGTTATCCTGTATTAACTTATTTATTGTTCAAGTTCCTTGCTTTACTTGACTTAGGGATTGTATTGAAGTGTCTTTGAGTTTATTTTTCTGAGCTTTAAAGGGCTTATGGGCAGTGTAAAAACATAAGCAAAACAGCCCTGCTTCTCTCTCAGTGTTTGTGCTTTGACTGTCAGGTAAACAAAACTGAAAATGTTCATGACTTGGTACACCTAAGTAAGGGGAAAAAGAAAAGCTTGCTTATTAAAACTTCCATCTATGACCTTTAAAAACATGATGTACATTATTCAGAAAGCAAAGAATAGTGACAAGCCAAGTGTTCTTTTCACTAGAAACACTCCTCTGAAATTATTTCATAATTACAAAATTTGACAAGATACCAAGGACAATAGAAATATAATGTTTCTCGGAGAGGAGAAAAAAGGTTTTGTTTAACAAAAATGCTGGCAGTACAGTGAAGCAATTCAAGAAACTCACAATAATATGTTTATTTAATTTGTCTCTTGTGCTCTCTTAACTGAACTTTTATGTACTTCTGTTTACCAGTTGTTTCATCCTTCTGCTTACCATTAGATGCTAAATTATTTCTTCCATATGTTAATGGTTCTCTAGCTAATCACTATCCTAAAGCATGGCATAAGATGTTTTGGCTATTTTTATTTCTGGTGTTTTTTTTCATACAAAGAAAACTAAAATTATGGATTTACAAACTGAAAATGTTGTAATTGTTACTTTGATTATAAGGGTCCACATAGTTGGCTTAATAATATAAATATGGCACTATAAATTTCATATTTTAGATCTAACATACTTTACCATTCTATAAGAAAAAGGACCCGGTGATATTATGTGCTTTAACAGAAATAG
>VZTR01019435.1:0-12251 GCA_013400775.1 Chaetops frenatus | reverse complement strand
TAGCTTTTCTAATACTGTGGGTACAGTTCTGAAATTTCTGTTATTGGGAAATGCTAAATTACTGCATTAGAAAATGTGTTCAGTATCATACTGAGTCTGCCTTGCAAAATGAAATTCAGGATGACTTCTTCCAAGGCTGCCTGAAAAGTTTCTTGGAGAACATCCAGATACTGCAAAAGCATTTCCAGGATTATCAGAGTGTGAGGCATTTCTCAAATGTTCAGAAAGGCAAAAGCCCCAGGAATGTTTAAATGCTTCCTCTTTGTGGCACAAGCACACATCCCACACAGTGTTCTCAGTGCCAACCAAAAATAAAACAAGGTCTGCCTTTGGGTCTCACAAGTAGGTACCAGTATAGATTTTTTTCAGATGTCTAAAAAGACAGAAACATGTAAATTAGCCTTTTTTTGAAGTAGAAACATTAATAGAGTTCCTTCTCACTGCACCAAGTTACTTCACATATTATAAGAATGTAGTGCTTTCATGACTTAAAAGTTACTGAGATGGGGAACAATTACACAAACTGGTGAGCAAATTTAGGGTGATTGCCTAAATCATTTTTTTTCCCTTAGAGGTACAAGTTAAAATGCAGTGGAGTAAGAGTTCATAAAGGACTAGCAAACATTTCATGCATCCCTGTCCTCCCCACATCCCTGTATGGTTTATAGTCAACATTTTTCTACTATAAACTATTTTTCTGCATAAGCTCACAGAGCTGTCTTGTGGTGTCCGAGTCCCAGATAACTTAAGAAAGGTATGTGTTGCAAGCAGGTTTGGATCAACCACTCTAGAAATTCTAATGTGGAAAGTGCTGATTATTTCAGTATGCATCCAGTAAAAATGGCCTCATCTGCTGCTTTCTGTACTACATACTAGTGACACAAACTATTACTGTAATATTACTAGCAATATTCCTTTTAGGAGGAAACAGTGTTCAGAGTCCTTTGGTTACAGCTTGGAGTGCTTTTGAAGGGCAGCAGAGAGGAATCAGAATTCTTTTCATTTTCATGTTGAAATAAATACTCATTAACCTGGTGAGTGTTTGGCATAGGAGTGTGACAGTTAAATGGTAGATCTAAAATGACTAGTTTAAATTTTTCAGTGTCTGAATGCTTGTTTATTTTAGTGCTGTAACTGTTTATGTTGTTGATAGGCCATGCATTCATGCAGGTTTTGTCAATAGGATTGTGTTGCAACCATCGATTTTCTTTCAATGAGTAAATAACAAAATAACCTTACTTTGCCTAGTCCTTAATCAAATATATGTCTTATATTTTTCTGTGAGAGGCTGCATATTTTTTATCTTTCAATAAGTTGTGTGTGCACTGATGAACTCCTTCTGCAAATAGCACAGTCTTCAAAAGTCACCTGTTCCTACTTATGTTTCCCCCATATGCAATGTCAACAAACACTATTTTTCCAGGGAGGTACTGTCTTCATGGTGCCAGCCTGATTAGCTTGTGTTGTATCAGGTACTGCTCATTCTAAAAGACCTTAAAAATAGATCTTTCTCTGCTGTGGTAATTTTAATTCCATTTTAAGGATAGGCAATGCTATTTATTTGAAAGAAATAGAACCTAATTATTTTTTTCCAATGTGTATCTTTAACAAAAAATCTTTACAATCAACAGGAAGCAAACAATTTCGTGATTTCAGTGGAAGTGCATAAGTTTACAAACAAGTCAGGATCTTTTCCTTACACTGCCCTATCACAACACTGAAGTGCTTATATTCTCAATATTCTTATATTTTATTGTCAGGGTCAGTGGTGATGGTGGGGGGAAGTAAAATACAAGTAATAGTGTAGTGATTTCTAAAGCGGTTTTTCATTTGGGTGGGGTTTTTTTTTCTGGAGATACTAGAAACAAGATGAAAAATCGTAAGAAGATTGAGAATATCCTGTTTGGTCTTTGAAAATGAATGCTGAACACTGTTTCAGTAATCAGTGTGAAACAAAAATAGTGTCTGAGTTTTAGCTAAAAAAATTCTTCTTAAATTTCTTTGTGTAACTTCCTCTGAGAAGGTAACTGAGCCTGTGCTGGACCAAGCTTCCTTTGCAGAGGGTGGAAAAAAGAGGTGATAATGTGTGTCATTCTATTTAAAATAAAGAGATTGAGTGGGTGTCCTTCAATATGCTGAGGAGGATGACTGGCAAAGATATGGAAATATCAAAAGGTTCTGTGATTCTACTGCTAAAGTTGCATTTCAAAACAGACTTTCTGTGAAACTCAAATCTAGTTCTTGGAAAACTTTTACTGTAAATTTTCATATAGAACTATGCAGTGATAAAATTAGCAGAATAGCATTTTACATACTTTGTAGAGACTTTCTATGCAATTCTTGTTAGTTCATATATCTCCAGATCATTATTGCTCTTTTTCCAAGCTATTCACATCTTCATCCATCCTCATCAGCAGGTCTGAAGCCTTTTACCAAGCACTAAAAATTTCTAAATATATATACATGAAAAACTGTACTTTGAAGCTTTCAAAACTACTCACAGAACCTACCTGCAAAGAGCAGTAATGCCAGAAGCTCATAACAGCATGTTTTCCTCACAAACACTGAAATAGTCTTAATAAGACCATTAAACTTTTGCCATTTCCTCTCCCATTCAGTCTTCCCTCAGATCAACATGTTTCTGTGCCAGATTCCTCAGCAGCTGATAAGAGTAGCTTGCTCAGGATATAATGATGAGAAGGCTGAGTAAGGAGAAATAAAACTACATGTATTTACTATTTCTATCACGTTGTGGTCAGAAGAATGGATATGTTTTAACCAGGTGGTTTAACTTCATTGCTTTGCTTTTGCACGACTGATTAAATTGTATCAACTATGAATTTCCTAATAATCTGCAAGTTAATAAAATTCTTTCATATAAGAACTTCTCCTATGATTTTTAATACTAGCCTTGCCATAAGGAAAGATCACTGACCTAGTGCTTCTATCAAAGTGAAAGTAGAAATTGAGCTTCTGCATATCTGCATTTCACAATTTCCTCAAAGCAGTGAAGATCAAAATCAGCATTGTTTGGCTTCTTCTTCTGTACCTGAGATCCTGGGAGGAACAAGAATGTTTTTATTAGACATTCTAAAGGTCAGACATTCTAAATCACAGTTTGAGCAAGCAGCGGGGCAGCTGCTGTAAGAGCTGGCATCCTATGGAGGGATGTTACTGAGCAGCCCTCTGTTCTGAAAGGTAGCAAGAGAAAACTGAGGCCAGACCAAAGAATATATGGATTTTTGGGGATGAAGACATTAGACAAATTGCGGTGCCCAAGACAGAAAAACCATCAGTTGTACAAAAAGTTTATAATTGCTACATACACATTTTGTTTCTATGAATTAAAGATTATATTTTAAGTGAAGCTGACAGCTGTTGTGAGATGTTATTACCTGAAGTACATAGACAAACTGAAACATTCATTTGCCCTTAATAATCACACAGTAAATGCATGGAAAGTTCATGAAATTAATCTGTTTTCTGTCAAACCTACAAAGGAAAATCCCTGAGTGAGGTGAACTAAATATCTATTTTTGCATAAGTCAAACCAAGGTTTTCTGTGATTTTCATGTGATATTTCTTCAGTAAACAAGCCCAGTATCTTTTCTGCATTATCAGTGACTGAGATGCATTCACTTTTAAGTCTTTCATCAGTATGCAGTGTTCTAGGTTCCTTTGACAGGTGGCAGGTGACTTTGGACAGATTTTTAAGTGTATTTTTTATTCTTCTGTTTGTGTGACAGCTTGTTTTGATATTAGTGGCTGCTGCTGATTTACTTTTTTGGATTTTCAGTATTTTTTCCTTTATTTAATCCCTGAGGTCATTGGATTCCAAGTTTGTATGAGAAATGAAGATCCTCAGATAGACACAGAGGTAATGGATTTGAATTAAAGGAATAGAATTATAGGTTGCCTAATTGGGTGGGAGTAAAAAAGAATGTGAATAGAATTACAATAGACAGGAAACTGTAATAACTGCTGATCCAGGGCCCTTCTCAGAACTCTCCTTAGGTGTTTCCCTTTTTAGGTGAGGGATATCTGTTACAGCTGTGAAGTATAGGGCACAGATAGTACCTAAGCGGAAGAAAAGAAACTTAAAATTTTATTTATTAATGTTTTATTTGAATTTCATTTTTTTTTCCATTGAAAACATTCATATTTTGAACTTTGTGATTAAAACCAGACAACAGAAATGACAAAGAATTATCTCTTTTCTTTTATCAAAAAAATTCTGGGGAATGAAGATATGTCTATTTTAATGTCCCATGCTAACAATAGCATGATTTATTGTATAGATGGTATCCTCTCCTTTCTGTGTATAATCACAATCAAACAACATTTGGCTCTGGTTCATGTCAATTTTTCATTTTCTTAATATAATTTTAATTGCACTATCAGTGTAAGAAATATGAAAATCAAAACTAGACACTTCATTTTGACAAAAAGTCATGTTTATTTTCTTTTAATGAAGTATCAAATGGTTTTTTGTAAGGTGTAAGAAAACTTGGAAGGGATCCTATTTACATTACCAAATATATTATCCCATTTTTAGAAAAGTTTGTTATGTTTTCACTCAGAAAACAGGCATGAAAAACTTCTGCTACTTGTAGAAATTAATGTAAAAGCAATATGAATCCCTTTTATTTGCTAATGACACAGTTAAATATGATTTTGGAAAAAGTCTCAGGGTTTTGACTGGAAAACATTTTTTGTGGTAGAATGAAATATGACAAAAAACTCCTGAACAGCCTGCTCTTCAAGTGATCTGCTGCAGATCTCACAAGTAAATGGCATTACTCACTAGGTACTTCAAATAAAATGTGTTTACTTTCTGGCAGCTCTTTCTGCACTTCCACTTAGGATTTCTTCTAACTTCAGAGAAACTAAGAGAGGAGCAGACTGCCAAAGAAACACTCTAGAAATAAGAAGTTCATGTTCAAGCCTGACAGAGCTCAAGTAGTGTTTGGATAACACTCTCAGGCACATGAGGTGGCCCTTGGGTTGTCCCGTGCAGGCCCAGGAGTTGAACCTGATGATTCTTGTGGGTCCATTCCAACACAGGATAT
The DNA here is from genome assembly GCA_013400775.1 of Chaetops frenatus. NCBI lineage: Eukaryota > Metazoa > Chordata > Aves > Passeriformes > Picathartidae > Chaetops > Chaetops frenatus. Next base: position 7,182 of record VZTR01019435.1, on the reverse strand, counting down.
TCTACAGTTCTATTTCTATATTTATGGGAGATTAAAAGAAAAGAAAATACAAAAGGTAAAATCTAAAGGAATAATTAAAATTTTAAAAAAATGGAGGTTGAACCTGTTTCTGTTTTCAACTAACTTGTTAAAAACTCTAAGCAAATCTGTCAAAAGATGCTGGAGGAATTTGATTATAAACTGTAAATATACTGAAATGGAAAATGATAGCATTCCTTTTTTATGCATACAACTTATCATTCTTTCCCAGTCAAGTACATGGGGAAAAGAGCATTCCCTGTGATTAAAGCAAACTTGCCAGGGAGATTTTTAATCTCCTCTGAAACTCCCTGAGTGATTTAACAGTGGGATCTAAGCTTGGTCAAATTCTTTCTTTAGTTGTGGGATTTTCTGGAGCTTTCAAAGATATTGCATATCCGTGCCAAGAACAGGATAGAAGGTGTTTTAATTAAAAGCATCTTTCTGGGTGTATATCACAAATATAGTTTTGAAGGCCTTCATTATCTATTTTCCTAGTACAGTGTTTGAATGACTTATGGCTGAAAGTGCTACCTATAAACATTTCTGCTATCAAAGCAAAGATGACACAACAGAAAAAGATCCAATTTATTCTCAAAGGGTTGTAAGAACTCAGAACTCCATTTTGTAAAGATCTGACAGTCAGATTGTAGCTTCCTATTATATTACTGCTCATCACCAGTGTCAGTGTTGCTGTGTGATGCCCTTCCTTTACTCAGGGCAAACCTTTGATACTTGGGCTGAGCAGTACAAGGGGGATGAGCTCACACGTCATGAGGTGAAATTCATCTCAAACCAAAGGCAGACTTAATCAAAGTAATTTAGGCTCCCTTCAGAGAGTCAGAGCAGGGACAGAGGCACCCTCTGCCATCATTCATCTCATCCTAGACTGCTGTCCTAGGGTAAGGATGATGAACTCAGTCTGGAAAATTTCCTAATGGGGTTCTGTAAGTCATTCAAGGGCCTGTTGAGCCCTGAAGCAAACTGGTTTTGCAGCCTGAAGGATGGATAAACTCCACCAGAAGAACTGTCAAACAAATGGTCTAATGCCCTGTTCACCACCTGTCCCTTCAGTACTGGATTGAAGTGGACAGAGGTGGCTTAATGCATTATTTCTGGCACATGAAGTTATTTCCTTATGTTTCCTACCCTGTTCTGTGTCCAAAATGCCCTAATTTCTGTCATATGGCAAATGCAGCCAGACATTTGAAAGGGAGTGTCCATCTGCCTAATAAACATGTACTGTCTCATCATGTATTGAAATTCTGTCTTTGGACTCATATCTTCTTCTTTGTCCAGATACATTAAGGAAAACAATATTTTGCCTGTTCACCTTATACTCAAAGTATTTAATCTATGCCTGTGGCCATTCTTTTTTCCTAATTCCTATATTAGCAGGACCATTCTGTAAATGTCACAGGACAAGTTCTGATATTTATCAACTTCCCTTTTAAAAATAACAAGAAAAAATAACCTCTTCACACAAGAAGAGGTGACATATTAGAAAATCTAACTAGAGAGAAAGCCCCTCACTCTATAACACACCACTACAGTGAGCAATTTGAAGCTTGATGAAGATGCTGCAATCAGTAAACAATATTTTACATTGTGCAGCAGGTCAAGCCACATGATCATTGTGTTCCCCTCAGGTCTCAAAATCCATTTTTAGTCTGCTTATTCTTCTCTGTTGGAATTGGATTTCTCTAGAAATGATTAAGATGACAGACTAATTGAAGTTTAGGATAATCAAGGAGTTTTAGTTGTTATGGAAATAGAAATTGTCCATATTAGGCAAAAGTGATTGTAGCAGCTTGAAGGAATTTACTCTTAGAAAGAAAGAGAAGTAAAAAACAGTGAGCAACCAGGAATGTGGAAAATAGAGAGGAGAGAAAGAGAGCTAGAAGAGTGAGAGAGCAGATACTTAACTGTGTTACAGACCTTTCTGTGTCAATCACACAATCATGGCTGCACAAGTCTAGAGAAAATTTATGTTGTGAGTGCTGGATTATTATTTGGTTTGTAACTTCTATTTCTTATTTCTATAATTATTATGTTTCTGATATTTTTGGAAGGAAAATAGATTTTTAAAACATGGAAATATTAGAGACTTCTAGCTTCATATATTTTATTTGTTTCTGAAGATCCAGAAGGCAACTAGTAAGAAAAGCAATTAATTTAATCTCTGAATTGAGCTTGGATTCCCTGTGAAGGTCAGAAATATCTGATAAACATTGGTAAGACTCTAGTGTGTGTTTTATTTCTTTCTGTTAAGAGATAAGAGCCTCAAGAATCAGATTTGGGCATCTTTAAGGCAGTAATTGGCTAATGATTGTCTAAACACTGATGCTGAGGTGCACAGGGGTGCCAAAAACTGGTCTTGCATTGTCCACTTTCAAAGGGAACACATCCCCACACTTCTGCATGGGCAGGGCAACCATCTGCTCATGGGCTAGCACCCTACCTGCTGAGGTTCTCAGCAATTTCCAGCCTCAGCTTCGGGGTGAGGACACCTAGAAACCATCCTTCCTTGTCCCACACTCAAGCCTTTTATGCCCTTGCCCATGTGTCTCTGAAGTATATTCTCCCTATTTGTCTTTCCTTCCTTTGTTTCATGCTAATAAACTTGTAGAAAATAAGTTTCTACTGTGCACTGAACCAATAAAAATAAAAGACCTATCCAGCCTGTTACCATTTTTTCATAGCTGGGATCTCGGAGCAGCACAGGATTTAAGAGTAGGTCTAAAAAATGGCCCTCATGTTCTACCATCTTTTCTAAACAAAGAATTGAAATATTGATGAAGAATATAAACTATTTAAGGTTAAAATATGTACTGTAAATCAGACACCAACAGATGACCCCAAATTGGATATACAGCTGAATTAATTTTGGTTTCATATGACGTCAGTGTGGCCCATTGAGTGAATTGTGGCCCTGCATTCAGACTGGGACTATCTATTATCTAATATGTCTTACTTGATTTTCAGTTTCAGGCAGGAAAATTGACCGTGTATACTTGCTTGTGTCAGTAGCTAATTTTAGGTAGCTAGTCTAATTGAAGATATTATGCTCCTTTAGCTTGTCAAGTAGAAATTCAAATTTTCTGATTAATGTGATTCATTTGTATTAGATTTGACTTGACAGAATGTGCAATACAGAACACAAGGATGATGGGGTTCTCCATCTCCTCTGTCACATTTCATTATGAATTTTCTAGTCAAGACTGTGGCCTACAGTGTCTTACCTGAGATATGATAAGATTTGAGCAGTACTGCAGCCCCATATGGCCAACACAATCTGTTCCCACAGCTGGAGATGTGCTTTCAGAAGGGTGACAAGCTAAACTGCTTTCTTACTTTTGTAACAATTATACATAACCAGCTTTGTGATATTTGAGTGTGATTAAAAAATTACTGAGAAAAACTTGTAGAAAAAGAAAATCCTTGAACAAAAGTATAAAAAGCTTTAAGTGATAGAAAATAGCAAATATATTTTGGAGGGGGGAAGTATACAAGGAAAGTTATTGTAACACATCAGCTAGTGGAGGGGAGAATGTGTGAGATGGGGAACGTGGAACAGTATCAAGAACTTGAAAAATTTGTCCAAAAATAAACACATGGTAGCACATATAATAATGCCAGTAGTTCCAGCACAGAGAAAAAAAGAGGAAAAAGCAGTAGAGAATAGAAAAGTGGTCCATAGCTGTGTCTGTGGAGTAGGAATACACATAAGCCCATCTGCAGCAAGGAGCTGTGTCAGAAATGCAGAGAGCTGTCTGTCAGTCCAAAGCTTCTGAGGCTCAGGAACACAGGAAAAAAAGGACAGAATCTCACCAAGACCACAGATGACGTGCAGTATGTGGGATTAAGTGTAAAATTGTGCATCCTGTTGCTTCTATAGGTTAAATACCTTGCATACTTACAGTGTGTCTTGAATGCTCAATCTCCTGTGCCACAACAGTGTCCTTTTTAACAGTGTTGGTAACCTCACTGCCTTCCTGATAATTGTGGTGTGGTAAGGACAGCACTTCACCTCCTGGAACAGATCCATCTGTACAGCCAGTCCTGCCTCTCCTGGCCCCTTGGTGCCCCCAAAGTCCCACTGGAGCTGCCCACGTTCAGCTGGCACTGCACCACTCAGTTTGGATGAACACTTGAAACACATCTGGTCCAATCTCCTGCTCAAATTCTGTTCAATACCAAGTTTGGGTTTTTAGGGGCTTTGCACAGCTGGGGCTTTGAGGGAAGAGCTGTCTCCAAGGACAGAGATCCACAGCCTCTGGAATGTCCAGGTTAAAGAGCCTATTTCCCTTCTATTGTAAGAATTCACTTCAAGCCCTTCCCTACTCCCTGCATAACTGGATGGACTTCCCCATGCTTGCTCAACCCTCCTCATACTGCAGTACAATAGGAGAATGAGAGTAGAGAAATCAGGAATTAAATGGAGCTCAGTCAAGGTGAAGGCTATATTCAAAAAGTAGTAGCACTCCTACAGCCATGATGGATAAAAGCAAGGCATGGTGTTAAAAACAAATTTTTACTAAAACCAAATAAGATGTCAGGGAAAATAAATAAACATTGGTATTTCCTGCCAATCAGTATATCTTAAATATAAATGTGTTTTTCAAAGATACTTGTTTGACATTGTTTCTTCTTTATGTATATTCTTGTACCTCCATCTTTGCAATTTTACAGTTGTAGTGTTGTAGCTGTAATGATCTAAAGGAAATTTTCTGCAGTTATATCACATTAGATAACTCTGGTTTTGGAACACAGGAGAGAATACCTGTGTTTTGTGGCCAAGGAAAATATAAATAATAACTGAAAAAAATTTTGAAGGACATTTAAAACAGATAAATTCTTGAAAGTGAGGGACACCTACACCACATGCTCCACGTAATGTGGAATTGCAGAATATGTAAGAAGAGGCTGATGGGGATCTATTTTTTGAAAATAAATGAAACCTTTTTTTATCTTATCTTTTTTTCCGAATAGAAAAATTTACTACCCATTCTCCCCATGTTTTGTTTTTAAAGATAAGTTAAGGACAAGATGAAAAATATGTAGACATGTTTAAAATAATTATTATATATATTATTAATGTCATCTTCCTAAGAAAAAATATTCATATTCTACACAGACATTTCAGTTAGCATATTAGTACTAATATTTGTGAATGGTAATAAAGGTCTACAGGTGACTTGAAATTGGCAACAAACTTGAGCTGTGCTTCTATTTCTTCATAAATACAGCAAAATATTTCCTCTGCTTTTTGTGAGTAATATATGTGACAGTACACATAGAACTATATGTAGAAATACGAATAGAAGAATAATGCAAGTTGTGTGGAAAAATTCAGAGCTGTGTTGTGATGGGTCAAGTACAAGTGGAATCCACGGTTCAGGAATCCATAGAGGAGGAGCAGTGTAGGTTTGACATTGTGTTCCACTGTTGCCAAACAAAAGATGGTCCTCTTTTATAAATCCTTGTTAAAAGGGCTTTTTCCAAAGAGCTATGATTCAGCCTGATCTTAAGAGCACTTCTCCTGTTACCTGCTCTCAGCTTGTCTAATCAGGGTCCTTGTAGCTTGAGTGGCAAGGCCAGTCCAATTTTATTCCTCCAAAAAGTATAGTACAGGTAGAATTATCCCAATGTCATCACTGATGTTACCCTTTCATCAATTTCTGGTACTTGTTTCCATTTTGACTACTAAATAAAATCTGGTGCCTCAGTATATATTGTAGCTTTAGCACAGATTGCATTTATTTCAGAATTCCTGAGACAACCAGGTGTGCAATTATCACATTCCTTCCACAGATACCACTATGGCAGTTGATACAGGTTTGGAGGTGAAGATAATGGAACCAGAAAGTTTATGGTAATAATAGATCTCTTTCTCTTCATTACATGAGGCATTCTAATTCATGTAATGTTCCTTCCCCAGTGGAGGACTGCAGCAGATTGCCCATTTTTTGAGCTCAGTATTAATTATGCTTACTAGTGATTCTGTAGTTGAAGGTCCCATGATAAACTCCTATTTTATTTTTAGGGGTTCATAATTCATCTTTAAAAGCCCACTTTGGAGTGAAATATGTCACCACCATCTAACACTGACTTATCTGACCCAGCAGTAATATATGATAGATATGGAAGAAAGAAGCTGCACTTTGAATAATTCAAGGTGATTATCTCATGTGCAGAATCATTCTTTTCATGTGCTTGTCATCAGAATAGCCATATAATTTTGCACCCAGCATTGACTGACTGTATCTCATCATAGCACTATGTCAATAAACACAGGCTGGGTCCTCTAATCTACTTTTTCTTCCTGATACAATTGCATAACAAGAACTGAATTAGGTATTTTTTAAAAGTCAACAGAAAATGTGGGAAGAGCTAAATTTATCAGCCTTTGAACATTCCCATTGCCAGGATACATGGTAGCAAGATTTTTAATAGGAACTTTAAATTGTATGTCACCAAAGGAGAAATCATCTTCTTCGATTCTTGTATTAGTGGCTTTTTGTGAATTATGCAGTAATTTGGTTTGAGAGCAGAGTTACATCTTTAGAGGACAGGTGTGTGCATCACAAGGCCTGACACTAATGAATCTTGATCTCAACAAAATCATCAAACTTAGTACTCTTTTTCCAAACTAGAGATTCAACTCAAAATTGAGTATCAACTTCTTTCTGCCAAAGAATACAAGTAAATTACAAATCAATGGACGCTGTAGCTGTCAGAGAAGATTCATCAGAATAATGATTAAGCTTCCCCTTGTAAAAAGGCAATGAGATGCTACTTAATCCATATCCATTCCAAGGGATAACGAATTAATACCCCTTTTCTTTTTCCCCAAGCCCAGTAGTGACGGGGAGCAGACCAGGTGCTCACTGAGAGCTGGGAGTTATTAACCCAAAATAAGATGTACCAGACTATCAGATATAACAAACCCTCCTCACTTTGTTTGTGTACTCCTCTATGTTTATCTAATGCCTATCCCAAAACTTATATTGTACACCAAGAAAAGCCTTCCAAAAATGTAAGAATGGAAATATGAATATAGTTATGACAGTGCAAATAACCACGCTGCAGAGAAGTAGAGGTCTTTTCTCCTCTAGAAACTATTGCAGCATAGTTTTGTATAACTGTTCGCTGCCTGGTTTG
>VZTR01019434.1:0-12238 GCA_013400775.1 Chaetops frenatus | reverse complement strand
AGTTGGTGTTTCAGATTACCAGCCGGATCAGGAAAATATCAGNCTGCTTTCATTAGCTAGCTATACTTCAGCTCCTACTACATACTTTAGCTTTCAAGATGTTACTTCCTGTTAATTAATAATGTGCTTCTGATCTATACAAACACTATTTCTGTGAAAATTACTGAAAGACAGCCGTTTCTTTAACCACGATACACTATTCTGCAGGATTATCATGGTCATTACTGAAGAATAAGAATGTGCCCAGTTCTGCCACCGTAACAGACTTGTCTTCAGGTCTTCTTCCCACAAGGGAGAAATATGCAGATGAGTGTCCTCTTTTGTTAAAGCCTTTTTCTCTTCTACTTCCATGGGTTATTTTGTCCTAGGGGCTGTTGGAAAATTGGTTTGTTCTGGTAATACACATACAAATAAGCTCTGATGAACTCAAATAAAAAAATAATTTAGAAAGAACGTGTATTAAAGTAAAATACAAAAACCATGCTGGTCTTCATTTCTCTTTTCTTCAAGAAATAAACAGGCTTCTTGAATGATATCTCTGCTCTGCAGAGAGAATCTTTANCAGGACACCAAACTTCTTCCAAAGTCTTGTGAGGAGATGACAAAGATAAAGCTGCATGTTCTGCCTACTTCAGCATTTTCAGCTGCTACATCCTCAGAGACAGCCGTGCCACACAGGTTGTACTGAAATGTATAGCTTGCAAAAGGTATGGATACTGAAAATTACACCACCAGCTGACAAGGTGGTATAGTGTCCTAGCTTACAGAAAATCTTAAATACACATAATTCCCCATAAAAAGACACTTTGGGGAGTTTTCATGCATCCGTTGAGCAGCTGTGTAACAACTGTTCACAGTACTTCACAATGAGATTTATGATGATTTATCATTACTCCAAGTAATACTTCAGTATTCTCTAGTGTTCTCTAGGGGGTCTTTGATAGAAGTTATAAAATCTAGAATTTTTTTGACTTCTGCTTCAGCAGTGAGATACCAGAGATACCTTTCCATGCAGTTTTCTTGGCAGAAGCCCATTGACAAAAGGGTAAACAAATGCCACATATTTTTAGTTCCCTCTGGACCTAGGAAGGATGTCCCACAACAAATATACGGAGGGAAATCACATATCACAATGCTTGGAGGAGGTGATCCTTTAAATAACTGCAAGCTTTCTTGGGCCCCTCTTCCCTCCAGGGCTTTATCCCATGGTACTCTACCAAGCAGTTCTCTGAAAGGGCCAAAGTCTGCACTCCTGAAGTCCAGGGCAGCAAGCTTGTTGTATGCTCTCCTCACTGCCCTGAGGATCTTGAACTCCACCATTTCATGGTCCCTGCAGCCAAAGTTGCCTTTGGGCTTCACACCCCCCACCAGTCCCTCCTAGTCGGTGAGAACAAGGTCCAGCACAGCACCTCTCACCATCAGCAAATTTATCACTTGGAAAAGGAAGTTATCATCAATGCCCTTCAGGAAACACCTGGATTGCTTATGCCCTCCTGTGTTGTCCCTCCCACAGTTACAGGGATGTTGAAGTCTCCCATGAGGACCCAGGTATTTCTTTGTATCTATAAAGGGCCCTCATCCAGTTGGTCTTACTGGATGCAGCCTGTAGCAGACCAGTACTTCGTCACCTTAATCACCCTTAAACTCTCTGCAGCCTTCTCCTCCAGCCCCAGGCAGAGAGCTCCAGGGATCCCAGTTGGTCACTGACATACAGGCAATGTGCCCTCCCTGTATCCTCTGCCTTTCTTGTCCTTCCAACACTCCAGCCACAGGAGCCATAAGATCATGGTTTACCTTGAGGTTTTCTTCCCAATTCAAAATAAGATTAGTGTAAGAGACAAAGCCTGGGAAGGCAGGATGGGAAAATGTCTCACAGCCTTAGCCAGTGTGAGGGGAAAGCCAGGACAGCCGAGGAGCCATAACCATACTGGATTGCTGAGATGAGAAAAGCTGAATGAGGAGAATGAGAGCACAAGCTCTCAGTGTCACATAAACTAACAAATACCAAAAATGGAAGACCACAAAAAGGAAGACCCACTGCAGAATTTGGTAACCTGTCAACTTGAAACAAGCTGTTCATGAGCCACGTTCCCATTCTCTCTTTCAGCTGGAGAGAACAGTAAGTGAGAAAAAGAAGCAGATGTAACTGAACACTAAGCAGTGACCTAAACCTACAACATAACTTTATGATGAAGAGGCCATGCAAGTCCAGAAGAGTAAAACCAGGAGTCTGCAACTATGAGAGAGCACAGTTCTCTTACAGCTTTTTCTTGCTGTGTGAAAGGTGAAGGAGCTATAGGGGAAATCCCACCTTTCTTTCAGACTTTGACTGACTTTTTCTTATCTGTTTCCATATCCTCAACAGCAAATATATCCCTAGGCACACCCAAGACACACCTTTTCTTAAACAAAATACGACCCCTTTGAGCCAATTCCAGTGCTCTACTAAACACTGCCATTCTCCTAGCCTCAGGAATTACAGTCACATGAGCCCACCATAGCATCATAGAAGCAAACCGAAAACAAGCAGCACAAGCCNACAAAGAGATTTCTTTGTAAGTGTGACAGACTAAAAACATGAGTTGCTTTCTTCACAAAAGTTAAAGTTTTAAAAAATATACCCAAAACTTATCTTTAAATTACTTAAAACACCATTCCAATGTGTTTATCCTGCATATACCTTGCTATGCAGATAGTGTCCACACTGCTCACACATAGGCACACACCTGCAGGCCAGCCACAGGTCAAACACATCAGTGCCACGCTGAAGGAATCCCCATCCCACTGTGCTCATTGGAAGGGCTTATTTATGCATTGAATACTTTTGTGACTGAGAGTAGATGGGATCTGGACACAGATTTGTAGAGTTTGCACAGTTTGTTTGAAAGCTCTTATGTAGGTTTTCATTTCTGTCTTAATTCCTGGTTGCATATTCATTTTCCACAACCTTGAACATAAGAGCAAAAAAAAAAAAAAAAAAGAGACAGTGTTAAGTAAACATTTCAGACCTGAACCTTCTTTACATGCCTTTGAACCTTTCCTTTCATGTGCAATACCTGACAGCCCACTGAGAATAAAATGCTGAAAGCCCCAAAGATGGGTAAAACAGAATTTCTGACTCAGGAAATAAAGATCAGCTGAATACGATTCCCATATGGCAAACCAGATCAATGAAAAGCAAGACCAAAGTTTACAATATCTATACTGTGCAGTACAAAATGGAGGTTGTCTTTTATTGCTGGTAGCTAAACTCCCAGTGGCCAAGAATAAAAGCAGGCACAGAGATTATACTTGCACTAATGGTGAACTCTAAAAATACACATTGGCAGATTTCAGATCGGAAAAGGAAAAGGAGAAAATTTTATTTTGCTTTTATTTAGTGTTATGGAATACCAATCATCAACTAGAGCAATCAACTTTCAGCACAAAATCCAAGATTATTAATATAAAGGCATGTTTTCAAAGCCAAGGGGGAAAAAACTCAGCAGCTTGGATTATCTGATATGAAAAGAAACACTCTTTGCTGTAAAACTAAAACAGCTTCAAGGCTACTTTTGTGATAGCATGTGTGGCTGAATGTGAGAGAATGTATAACAATATTATTACTTTTATTTCAAGATTTCCTGTAAAACCTCAGGTCATGCTCATGACAACTTTCTTAAAAAGCAGTGATAAATCTGCTGAATACTTTTCAGAACTTGAAAAAAGAGCAATGGGCAGCAGGGAGGTAATCGGGCAGTCCTCAGCGACTGAACGAGCACAGCAATGCCCTCACTGGGGTTAGCAGGAGCCCTCTGTCAGGAATCGCAAAGCACTGTACCTAGCGAGCTCTGGTGGGGTCTCAGAGGGCAGATGGAGTCACAAGCTTGCAAGTAAAGGAAAAAAGATCCAACTTTTCACATTCCTCTAATAAAGTTCAGATGGAAACGCACCAAAGAGAAATTCTTAAAAATAAAAAAAAACTGATAACATTTTCAGTAAATATACAACAGACCTGACCAAAGTAAAAAGATATCAAATCACTTTCAAGATTCAGTGAAGTATTTGCTCTTTTCTAGCATAAAGTCTCAACCACAAAAAAAAAATTTAAAAATTGATAAATTAAAAAAAAATATAAACCTAACAGCATCTTGGATCTACCTCACACTGCAGTACTCCACCACTTTCCACTTGAAATTAAAAATATCCACAGTAACATGAGAGCCCTGTTCTAGGAGGTCCATAGAGAGATTAGGGTGGAGGTAAACAATAGGAACTACATAGCAATATTGTCTTCTCTATTCCTCTATAAGCAAGCAAATTAAATACTTCGACCCTATATATGAAGAAAGATGATTTGCCTAAGAATTTTTTAACCATTTTTCCCAGTAGGTGGAAACATATCTATGTATTTAAAATCACGTTCATGGCAGAAACTCTACTGGCATTCACCCTGGCTGATCTTTGTAACTCATAGTTTCACCATTAGTAAGCAATGCAGTCAAGTCAATCCTGGCCCTGAAAACCTAAAAACTTCAGCATGTTACTGGTGTATTACATATTTTCTGTGATACTACATCAAGAATGGTGTGACATGCTTTTAGCAGAACCTTCAGCTGCAAATGCTGCCACTAAAGATCAATACAGAAACAGCAAAGAACAATATTTGAATAATATTATTCTCTTTCACAAGAGAAATGGTAAAGGAGGACCTCAAAAAAATTTGGAACCCCAGCAGATCACCACTCACCTGGGTTAGGTGATTCTCCCCTTATCTCTAATAGCACACTGCTGCTCTGAGCTGGATCACAATTTTGTACAGTTTGAAGACAGTGCATACTCTCCTCTAATATGCCTTCTTGCCTCCTTCCTAGGGCAATATTACCATTCATTTAGGCTGACTGGGATATCACCTTTCTCAGTCTTTGGATACAAGCATCTAGGTCCTATAGATTCAAATATTTCCAAAAGATTTACATGCAAATATTGCAGGATCTTTGCAAATACTACCTTTAAAGTACACCTCTTCTCTCAAAGTGTACAGCTATTATACTCCCATCGCTCTTATTTCGAATCTTGTTCTTATCTTTTGTTCTAATCTTGACAAATGTAATCTCATTCCACTGAAATAAATCCAGTATCCCATTATATATTAATCACTTATCTTTTATGTCAAAGCTTTCCTATCATCTCTCATTCCATATCTAGAGGTAAACTCCCTTCTCCTTTACATCCAGGCTGCCATCTTCCATCCACTATGTGTTAGTTTTGCAGTTAAGTGTCTTCAAGCTTTTTATCCAGGCTGACATCTCAGACTGCTATGAACATTCACAAGACTAACTGATTAACCTCTTTCAAACTGCTTTGGCAAGAGACCTATGGAAAATTTTAAAACCAATTATTTGCTGATATGCTATGATAACTCCTTGTTTTTCTGTCTTCCCTTGCCTGTTTCTAAACATAGCCTCTACCCACACATGTAAATTGTCCTACTTCTGGGTTGAGACTCAGTAGTTCTCTGCTTGCACAGCACCCAGAGGTGGCCCTTCCAGTTCATATCCAGGTCTCTGAAGCACTGTCAAAGGACAGGTATGAAGTTAATGAATATTGATGTGCCAATAAGCACACTAAGCACTGTCCTGCTTCTTTCAAAAAAAAAAAAAATATATATATATATATAGTGGTCAAACCAACATTGATACATTTCCTGGTTGTAAGGTACTGCTAGTATAATTCCTTCAGCAAATTTAAGTGTGTTAGAAAAGTCCTTAAAGTGCAATCTGAAGTATCCCAGTGAAATCTACTTTGAAGTCCTTAATAATGTCCTCTTGCCAGTAACTACTAAGTGTTAAAAACAACCCTTCTCCCAGTGGGCTTTGTTATGCCCTCATAAAGTGGATCAACAACACTCTATTACCAAGTAGCTTCTCCACATAGTCTCTTTTCCATACAGCTTTTTGAGAATGTATTAAAAAAAATTGATATCAGCAAAGAAAAAAGAAGGAAGGCAGGAATTTAGGGAGATACCTAGCTTTGTTATTCCTATTTAAGACATATTTATACATCCGAGGGTATAAATTCCCAATTTAAATATAAAATGTTTATATTCATCCAATTAGCCAGAATAAATACATATGCCTTTTTTAGGGGCACAACTTTTCAGTTTTGATGCAGATCCTGCTACTGAAAGAAAAACCAGCAACAATGTCTCTCTAGAAGTATACCCTGGTATCTCCTTGTACTTAAATATCTTTTTGTATGGTCTCATATAATACACCAATTAACCAGTATAATTTCCTGTCTTCTTAATCATGCATTTGTTTTGTGTTTTATCAGTTGGCATATTTCCTCTCAATTTTGTAAAATTTTTGACCAGCTTCATAGTTTACCTTCACAGAACTAGCAAGTTACAAATATTCATGATACATCCCAGTTATTAAAAAAAATCCTTAAAAATATCAGGCTGTTCACTTTAGATCTTATTATTCTTTATTCATTTCTCATAATTTAAACAAAAATTCCTAAAATCAAAATTGTTTGATGAAATAAAGCAGTACTATCTAATAAAAGTAAGAGCCAAACCAAGGAAACTGTTATCATGTAACACACAACTGTGAAAAAGTTTCAACTCTCACTTATGAATCAGATCTTCAAAGATTTTCAGTATCTAAAAATACAGCTCATTCCTGTCTCACATTTTTTATCCTTGTGGTATAAAAATTTAAAAATAAATAAATAAAATTAGAGACACAACTCCAAATTTTAAACTGGCTTTATCTCATATCTCTCTTATTCTTTTACAAGCTGAGTTGTGTTCCTACCACATCAACTTCTCCCACAGCATGCAAGATCAATGCAGTTCTTGCCTCTTCTCTGATGAGCCCCAGCTGCAGAGGATGGAAATCTTGAACACTGCAGAACATATGGGGTACCGACTTTTAATAGCCTGATTCTGTAACACTGGGTTTGGGAAGTTTTTACACATCCTATTAATTATAATAATATCAGTGAGGCTTACCCAGCAAACAAGCCAAAGCAGCTGAGCTCTGCAAGAAGTTTTTCAAAGGTATAATGGAGTTAACCAAAGGGCATTAGTAAGTACCAAAAGAAAAGTGGGGGGAGATAATAAAAACAGGCCATCAGCTACAAAACATGATACGAGACTTGAAGGCTACCATTTCCTCTTTCAAGCATAAGATTGATTTTCTACTGCATCTCTAAGCAAATTACTTGAATCTTTAGCCTCACAGAAATCAGGTTCCACTTAAACTTTTTCCTGATACATCTGACATTTCAGCTGACAAGAGGCACTTTCCATTGTACGGTGATTTTGGTACAAATGGGATGATTTCTTGTACTCCCACTGTATCTTATGCAGCTTCTTCACTTTGCAGTACTCCTCTAGTTAGTTGGAATTCATAGGACCCTCCCTTGTTGATGAAATACTGCATTTCTAAAATCATCCTCTCCACTTTAAATAAACACAAGAGGAAAGAAAACTTGAAAAAGTACAAGCAAGAAAAAGCAAACAGAAAAATTTGAGCTACACTCCTTAGCATTAGAAATGCTCTCGAAAACTTCCAAAAGCAAAGATTAGAAAGGATTACGGCAGAGGAAGGTTTCCTTGACCCATATTCTGGCTTCCAGAAGCATCTCACAGCCCGATTACAGGGGCACACTTGCTTAGTATCTCAGCCCTGACAAAGCCACTGCCACTGTGCAGGCCATCACATGCCTTGCCACAGCTCTTGGCCAAAAGCTCTGTCCTGGCTGTCCAGGAGGGTACCGCCACAGCTATAATGCTCTAATTTTTCCAAAACCTGCAGACTTTTAACAGCTGAATAGGAAATGAGTTAAAGTACTTTGGAGAGCTAGAAGCAAGTTAAGCTGTCTGCACAGATACAACCTTTGTATTTTCTGACAGCTCTATAACAAAGAAAAAGCATCATAATCCCAGAAGTTCAAAAATCATTAAAGAAAAAGTCTCATTTAAAAAAGGAAAACAGAAGTTCTCCTCTCTCTTCATACTTTTATTATCAGCAGAATTATACTTCTTTCTTCCTGTCTCCCTCTCTTGTTGTCAGGGGTTTTTTTAATTTGAACATATTATCCATCTGCCTGTCTTAAGACTTCTGGACTGTTCTGTCTGCCCATTATGTATGGAAGTATGTGAAAATTAGTATCCTGCAACACCCTGAGGTGGATTATATGTTATTCATTACACAGTGACAATTCAGCTTTTTCGTCAACCACAAACATTTGTGAGACAGCAGTGAAATGTAGGGTACCAGGATTCTGAGTTTCTAAGAGCAGCACATAGTCAGGCACTTCCAAAGATGAACTGTTACAGCATCTTCCTTTGCATCATCAGCCATGACCCAGGTTCTGCCCTGTGGGTAGAAGTCAGAGGCTCCTACCTGGGGCAAGTTAACCATGTCAGTTATCAATAAGAGACTACTCCTTTGTAGTGTGGCTCACACTCTATCCATGTGACTTACCCAAGCACTCAGTGGGGGCTGTATTTTCTGAAAGGCACTGCAACAATGCAGATGGGCCACAGAACTCAACTCCAACTCCATATCAGAACTGTATTTTACATTTTGCATGAAGTGACTTCAGTCAATGTTCACCCATCCATTTTACAGGTAAGATAACAGTTATCCTTTAAAGAAAGAGTACTGAGCCTTAATGAATAGTAATTATCACAAAAGGCATGCACATTTAAAAAACATTCAATGTAAAACATAGGCTTATTATTCTTGTTTCTATTAAATCTGCCTTAAATAAAGGTATTTGAATGAAAACACAATAACCTTTTTCTCTTTCTAAATAATAAAAAAAAAAAAAGAAAACAAGAGCTTCCCCAATGGGGCCTATAGCAGGTGCAGAAATTGTTTCATGAAATAAATTTGCAATGCCAGGAATTTGTTCCATTTTGCAGTCTTTTGTTATTGTTTTCAATTTTATTTATTTGTTTATTTAAATCCTTAAGTTATTAGTGGTCAAATTTAACATCCCATCCAAACATACAAGCATCAACAGAAGATTAAAATAAATTTAAAAAAATACAGTAGTTTGCGTGAGATTATACTGAACTGCAAACAAGAGTGGCAAAAGCAATTAATCAACCTTAAATGAGAGAAAGCTCTAGATCAACAACATGGTTTAAAACAAAGTAAAACTTTGCAAACGGTCACAGAAATGGCTTTTTTATTTCAAGTATACTGAATTTTAAGAGACTTCAAACTGTTAAAATTGCCACCCAAAGACAGAAAAAACACAGCTTATGAGCTACTCACTATGTATCTTTTCATGTTGCTAGAATTTTTTTTAACTTCTTCCCACCAAGAACAAAAATTCAGGCCTTCAGTGGAGTTTACAGCTACAGAAGAAGCAATGCCTTTGATGTTATATTGCAATAATCAAACTGCTCAAGTCACAAGTACAATGTATATCACAATGATTTGCAGAACAGCTAACAGTTGGGGTTTCTTTTAGAGATTTTAGCTTTGTGTAGTTTGCTAGAACAGTTTTTACCACAAGTACTTCAGATCTGCCAAGTAAAATCAAGAAGCACAATATTCATTTATGCAAAACACGTTTTGTGGGAAAGACATGTTGAATTGGAAGCAGTTTGGGTAAAATTATTAGCTGTTTTACACCATCCTTATTACTAGATGCACATATATGTGATATGAATTTAACTTAAATAATTTGTTTTAATGCATTAGAAAATTCCAGAATGAATTATGAACACTTGAGCAGTAGCTAATTCACTTTCCCTTCAAATTTTCTATGACAAACTGAGCAGGAAAAACTACAACCTCTTTACACAAAATGCACAGGATTTGGAACAATGAAATGTAGTTGATGTGCTTCAGCAATAATATGGCTTCGCCTTCCAAATATCACATCCATATTAAGTTTATAGAATCTGTAGGAAATATCAAAAGGACAGATCTCTTTCTGCAGGGATTTAAGGAAATTATTCCCATTATTTCTATATTTGAAGCAAACAGAAATTTTGGGGGTTAACTCAACAAGATTTTTCTTTTTTCCCGAATCAACATAATTAATAATTTTTTTCCGTTCTCTTCTATTTTTAGCTGAATATCCATGGCACTTTTACCTTGAAATGACCTCAAGCTGCACCAGGGGAGGTTCAGGTTGGACATCGGAAAGAATTTTTTCATGGAAAGGGGTTTTAAGCATCAGAACGACTACCCAGGAAAGTGGTGGAGTGACCATCCCTGGAAATGTTCAGAAACAACTGGACATGGAACTTAGTGCTCTGCTCTAGCTGACAAGGTAGTGATGAGTCAAAATTTGACTCAGTATCTTGTAGGTCTTCTCCAACTAAATGACTTTATGATTCTAAGTCCCTTTTAGAGCTCAAAGGGTTACACTACAGTTATAGCTCAACACAGTATTAAGCAAATTAACAGAAAGATGATGATGAATACCTTGCACAAGAAAAACCTATCAGGGCAAAACACTGACACTTTCCTAAAGAATCTATTTTCTCATACTCCTCTATTCTTAGGAGCTCAGGTTAAAAGCATAAAGTGAACTTTTACCTCATGCAGTTAAACTACCCTTTGTGTGAAAGGCTAATTTCAGAGGTATCTAATATCTCCATAAAAGAATTTCTGCCCGCATTTAAATAATTCACAAGAAAAATGGACTGTCTGCTGAGAGAATGATAACATTTGTTTAGACCAACCAAAAAGCCAGATGTGAGAAATACTGCAACACCAGTGAAAGAAATTGACTTAGCTAGTTTTTCTAATTTGGTCAGTATTTCTTTCACTGGGTTGTAAGGATCTTAATTTTTCTTCTATGTAAGTGTCAGAGCGACGAAAAACCAGCACAAAATTCACAAAATTACAGTTAGTTAGAAACACAGTGATCTCTGAACACAATCAGCAAAGTAAAAAACCTGTTTCTACTCTCCTTTTTCCACCCAATCTTAACTTTTCTTGAGGAAACACTTCTAGTCCTCATCCAAGGCTCTCCTTTAAGAGAAACCAGCTTAGTTCTTGCAGTTACTGTGCCTGGAGTAGGGCTAATTTCTCAGTCTAGAAAGCCTTTCAGCAAGTGAATGGAAAGCATGGGTGGATAAAATTAGAAGACCAGAGCTGACAGTCATTGAGCTCCAGAAAGCAATTTACTGGCATTCTCTATTTAATTATATCAATACCTCATAACCATTAATGAATTTATGTTTACTGTACTGAGATTAAGTAACTCTATCATAAAGTTCCACAAGTATACATCTGAGCCAAGAATTATAAATTTTAGGAAGGCACTTTATCTACATCATTCATCATCATTCTTCACAATGTTAAAAGCAGTTAATTTCAACCCCATGAGCCATGACTGCTGCCCTCTTTCCCACCTACTTAAGATTAAAAATAATGTTTGTTTCTCTTACAGCCATTCTTGCTCACATCCATACGGATGTGTTCACCCTGACAGCAGTTTAATGAACTTAAGAAAAGCAAGTGTTTTTCAGCTATAGGCCCGATGTGTGCAAAACCCATTCCCCCTCTTCAAGCCACAATGCCCCCTTGAGGAAAAAGGGAAGAGAAATGAACAAGTGGGGGGAAAGGGAAAATGAAAAAAAAATATAAAGTCTCTGAAGAGTGGGAAAAGAGCTTTCTACACAAATGGGGGAAAAAAAAAACAAATTCAAACTAAGGCTGTCCATGGTTATAACACTCATCTTTGTGTTGTTTTTTTTCCTCCTCCTGATGCTTTTTCTGGTATGAAACTCCATGGCCTTCATCCCCATTCACAGCAGTTTCAAGAAGCATATAGGGAGGCAAGTTTTGAAATTCTTTCCATCTATACCAAATTCTACATATATACTTAGGTATCTGGTTAAAAAAAATATTAAAAATGCCTCATTTTAACATAGAACTCTAAGCAAACCTAAATTTATATTGGGCAATCAAAGGAAGACAAACTAATATTCACAGAGCAAAAGTACCGACATTGTCATTGAAGAAAATAAATCTTTAAATTTGTTATAAGCTAGTGTTCCCTGAACACATCCAACCGACATGGCCCATGCCTGTATACCAGAAGTTAAACAAGGAAGTGAAGATTTCTGGGAGGCTTTCAGTTTTGTGCCTAAAATCTAGGGTTTAGTTTGCTCTCCTTGAAATCTAAATAAAGCAAGAATTGTGATTTATCTGTTATATCCAATACATTTTTTGTATTTTTGTTTGCATATAAATTTAAAAAAATTCTGGAC
>VZTR01019432.1:84321-133542 GCA_013400775.1 Chaetops frenatus | reverse complement strand
TTTCAAAAACAGGGTGACACATGGGATCTCATTACCCAGTGCAAGAAGCCAGCCTGGTGAGCTCGAAGCTGCTCCCTGACAAGCACTCTCTGCAGGCTTTCAGTTACGCCAGCACACCTGCCACAGGATTTATTCCAGTGTGGTCTGCCCGCCCCACTGTGCACTGCAAACAGGCTTTCACAAACATTACTGCCTTCAGCAGGGTCAGTGTATCCATGGCTCATTTAGAGCCTCTGATCGATTAAGTTTTAGGTTTCAGGGAGTAGACTTGCAGCCCCCAGGGCACAGCGCTGGTTGATGCCTGGCAGCTCTGGAGTGACAGAAATCCCTCAAGACATTTCCAGAAAGGGAGATGGAGGCATGATTTAGTCACACTTGCCCCCATTCCAGGGACAGAGCCCCACAGCACCCAAGGCCACCTCACCAGGGCTGGCTGGAGGACTCTGCTCCCCTCTAGGCTCTCCTCTAGCAGAGGCTTCCTGTGAGTCCCATCGGTCAAGGAGGATGGAGCCATTTGGGGATGCCACTGCTAACATACTCCAGCTCAGGAACTGCAAATGTGTGAGGACCCCCAGGTCTCAGAGGACTTTGGAAAGGCACTGAGGGCTGTCACCCCCATGCTGAGACTGAGAAGCTGAAAATCTTTTCATCTCCAGGATGAAAAGGAGGAAAGTACTGACTGGTTACTCACACCGGAGGTCAGTAGCTGTAAGTCTGTGCTCATGATAACATTTAAAGCCACTGGGAAAGGAATGATAATATAGGCTTCATGAAGACTTACCAAACTAGAGCATTGCCAGGAAAAAGCATTAATTTAGTTTCACAAACTAATTCCTTGCCCAGACTAACAGAACCAAAATCTTAATGGTTTTTTGCAGTTGGGCAGAAACAGAAAATCTTTCTGTAAATATTGAGGAGATTCTCTCTCCTCTTGCAGCTGCTCAATTGTCAGGGTGATGAGATTACATGTGAGAGAGAGAAGAGGTTAAGTATTAGCAGCAACTAAGGAGCAATGTCTCAGGAGGATGCTGCAACCACCTGTCAGAGCATGGGACTAATGCCAGTGGTCAGTGATGTCCTGTGCAGGACAGCTCTGCTCTTTCAGACTCCCTCTCCAACAGTAATTCCTGGACGCACAACTGGGATTTATCAAAATCAAGAGGGCTACAGCAGAAGCAACCCTGAAACGAAGATAAGATCAGCTCTTAGGAAGGTAACCAACCTTGCAGCAGCCATCAAGCACTTCCTTTGGTGCCTGTTAAGCACCAGGGTGTGACTTTATGTCGAGCAGTAAGAGATGCAGAAGACCACCCTGGGAGCCTGGAATTACCTGCTGCATGTAAGCTGACTGGAAACTGAGACACTCAGAGACACGTGGAAGCACTCCAGTCTTCCTCAAGTGCTGTTTGCCCACAGCTCAGGAGCAAGGCACAACGGTACAAAATGGAAAGAAGGAATTCCACCAAAGCTGGTGTGGTTCACAGCACAAGAGGTCCCAGGGAGCAGAGGAAGCCTGGGCAGTGGCCAGGATGCTGTGGGCAGGTGCTGGCAGCTGGGCAGAGGCAGCTGCTGCACAGGCAGAGCTCCAGCAGCTGCAGACATTGACAGAGCTCTGCAGAGCACAAAGCTTGTCTGAAGGCAGGTGGAGAGAAATGAGAACAGGAATCAATTACAGAAAAACAGATAGAGCTCATACCTGCCACAAATGAAAGAAAATTGAAAAACAGTCACAGCCTTCAATAGTAATAAAAAGAAAATGGTTTGGTCTCTGGATGAGAGGCTGGGAGCAGACCTTGCAGAAGCACGCAAGGATGAGACAGGGCTGCTTGACTTTGCTCTTTGCAGGAGAATGGCCGTGCTCCAGGTAAAGCTCACCGGCAATTTTCAGTGAAATCCTTTAACCTTGTAATCAAGAACACCTCCCCTCTAGAGAAATCAAATAAAAGCTCCAATATAGTAAACTGAAAATACAGGGAATACTTTGCCAGAGTCATCGAAAGCACTGGAGGAAATTTGGGAAGATAATTCTTCACATAGAATATTGGGAGGCAGACATAAATAAAACATCAGACAGCACAAAATTAGTGGTGGGATCTATCTGATGAGATGCAGATAGCTACACCTGAGCTAATCATCCCAGGCACTCTGTGTGTTCACTGGTGGGTATTTGTGGCAACAGGTTCCTCATGTCATTCCCTCTTTCCCTCCCCTGTGAGCAGTGCAAAGCACATGCATAGAGGAGATTATATATATGAGTTATGGGGGGAAAACTGATGTTTTATTTTATAAGGTGAGAAACATGATCATAGCAGAGAAGCTGCACTGAATACCACGAATGGAAGAGTTTCAGTTTCCTGATTCACGTGTACTTTATTTGTGGGACTTTAATAACCCTGTAAAGAGAACTTAGTAACACTTAATATGAAGCTAAAGCAGAACAGGAAAAGAAAAACTTACAACTTAAGGCATCACTTCTGCAGAGAGTTTCCAGACAAGGCTGCACATGGTACATGCACACGTGTTAGAGGGTGATTGACACTGAATAATTAAAGTGCTGCTACTTCTCTCCAGATACTTCACTGGCTGATAGATAGACAGAGAGGTGAGTGTATGTGACGGAGAACAAAGTGATTACACACATCTAGGTCTTCACTCTCTCTGGTCTCAGCTTCTTGGCAGTTTCCTCAAGTTGTCTATGTCTGTAGCCGAGTTTTAATCACAGTTAAATCACACCATATGACTTGTGCTTTGGAGCACTTTGTCAACATCAAAAATAAATATTATTCCCACAAGGAATCCAGCTGGCCTCTCATTAGCTTTCAGAATATATCAATTAAGGTGATAATGTGCTGTCCAGTGATGAAAGCCTCTGTCTCACCAGCTTCTAGAAGATCAATACAACAGTATTAGATGAAATATCCACCCATTTATTTTCCTGACAAATGAATCAATAAGAGAATTTTAATAGGACCAGTCATCAAATAAATATTATCAGTCCTGAACAAGTACCAAAACAAAACAACACCAGCTGTATACATTCAAGCAGTATTTTTCTTTCTGGTACTTATTATTGAAGAGAAATTACACTTGTCTTAGCAGCAGCAAAAGCACTAATGCAGATAATCACTGTCCTGAGCTTCAATCTATGCAATACTTGGCAAAGCTGTCTGTTTTTCTGAGAAGCTCTCTTCCAGTGCTACTTCAATGCCAAAGAGATCTGTATGTAATACCAGGGGGGGAAAAAAATGCAAAATGACAAAAGTTTGAATCTGCCCACAATTCCTTCACATCTGCCCCACTTCCCTCCAGAAGTAACCATACTTCTGGTAAGAGGGTGGCTATTGAAGTTCACTTCTTTAGAATTCCATGTATTTCATGGCCATCTGAGCAGCACCTGAAACTCATTGAAGCCAGGTTTGCTGCATTTCTACTTCATTTTGTGGCTCACCTGGGTCTGTTCCATATGTCTGTTCCTGTCATAGCAGACATGAGCTCCAGCACAGAAGAGCTTTGTTCTCATAGTGTCACTATCCAGGACAGACAATTAGGGATCAGCCAAGAGGCTGTTGTCCCAAAAAAAAAAAAAAAAAAAAAAAAAGAAAAAACTCACAGAAATGTTTCTACCACTAAAGGAAAATCCAGGAAAAATCTCCCATCAGCCCAAAAACGGATCATGAGTCAGCTCAGCTAAACTGACAGAGGTACAAAACACTACAGCAGTGAGTTGGCTGTGTCAGGGCCTATTATAACCTGCTATGAAGCACTTGTCAAACCAAAAGGAAAGCTGAGACAACAGCAAATTTCTCGTATTTCTGGTAAGAACATATTTGCATTACTGCTATCAATGAAGGATCATTAGTGTGAAGTATTTGAATACATGCTGAGAACAGCAGCAAGTGCACAGGAAGGGTAGTAACATCACAGATCACAGGATCCAGAAGGCTTCAGTGTGTGCAAAACCCAGCATCCACTACAGGGCATCCCTTTCCCTATCTCTCCTTGTTCCATGGTCATCTGTTCTCCTGCCAATCTCTTTTGATTTCAGTCTCTGCATCTCCTGCACTAAAGTCTCCAGGTTTTTCCTCATGTTCCACATTAATATATTAAGCAGAAAAACCCATGTCTGGTCTAAACTGACACAGCTCCGTTTGGGGTGAGGATGGTAGACACCAGCTACACTTCTGGATGGAGAAGAAACAACACAGAAGTCTCTTGGCATGGGCAAACATGGTTTATTCCCTCATCAATCTTTTCAAAAGTCCTTCTTTGCAGGCAGTTCCTCAGAGGTTGGAAACATCGCTCTGGGGACATGGCCACCAGTGCCACCTGCCCAGGAACTTTCATCTAGGTGGATGATGAGCACAGAAACAGCCTGGCTGGGTCTACATCTACATGTGTTTGGCAGAGCCTCTCTTGTGTTTAATAGATAAAAATTAAGACCAGCAGCAGAATGAGGATTAGGATGGGTTTTTCACATCTGAGCTCAGGTTTTTCAGAGGCAAAAATCAATCCCTTGTCTCATTCCAAGCATCCTTTTCTTGCCTGTCACCAGCTTCAGTAATAAATCTGTCATTTGCTCCAGAGAGAAAGCAAAATGAACTTGGAGTGAGCTCAGGGGCTACATTCAACCCTAATGCAGGCAGCTACTTCCTACAGTAGCTCCAGAGCAAGGTCTTGCTATGAATATTTTCAGATCATGAGCTAATCTGCTTCATAAACAAAAAAACTTTCTATTTTCTCTCCTGAATATAAGGCAGCTTTGAATAGTTTCTCATTTTTAGCATTAGAATAAGTTATAACCCCTTTGTGTCTCCATGTAATTACTTTTGCAGTTGAATTGCATACGTATCAAGTGTAAGTTCCTGAAAGAGTAACAAATACAGAAACTGTTCCTAAACAAAAGGCACAGGCTGATAAACTTAACCAGTCCACTTCACAGTTGCATTTCCACAGGTGCAGTTACAGTCAATGTGTGCTAGAAAACAGCCAAGTACTTTTCCCTCGTTTAAAAACCATTTTTCCACCAAATTCAGAAAATTACTTTGACAGGTCACCAATAAATGATGAGAAAGGGATCAGTGGTGTCCCTACTACTTTACAGGTTATTTTGGTCACTGGCCATATATTGCTGAATTTTTGCAAGGCGTTGAGAAACTTCAAAGCATTTCAGCCCACAGCTTGACCCGAGTGCACTCACCTCCTAATTCATTTTACACAGCAAATGGTTTCCTTCCCAATAGCCCTCAAACAGCCTATTACAACCTGGCTGTTGCTGCTGCTCAGATCAATATATTAAACTGAGAAGCGTTATTCAAGCAGAATTTGGTTTATAAAATAAAATTCTTGTAATGAAAGCTGAAATCCTGCTCTCTCCTCCATCTGGGCCTCCGCACCATTGCTGATACAACTGAACACCTGCCAAGAAAACAAAATCAGTTCTCCAAAGTTGCCCCTGAGAGAGCCTCACTGGCTGTTTTTCACTATGTTTTGACTAAATATAGGTCCTTGAAGGCAGCTACAACCAATAAATGCTGTTCCTCTTAAGCACAGGTGACAAGTCACGAGCTGGGGGATCATTTCCATGGAGTTGGGGTCAAAAGTGAGGCACTTTTTTCAGCAACGTCAGCCCTGAGGCCACTTCTGCTCTTAGCAAATCAGCAGGAATTTTATCACTGACTTTGAGGCACAGAAAGTTCCGAACATTTCAGAAGTGACCCAGTCCCTTTCAGATGCTTCAAGCAGTAGTTAAAGCACTATTTAAATACACAGAGAGTTCCTCCTTCATCCTGCAGTTTCAAGCGAGGGTAGTTGGCTGATGCCAGCACTTCTCCAGGCACCAATGTGCCCAAGAGGGAATTACCAGCACACTCTCCCAAGGCAACAAACCTGATGTCTTCTTTTGGAACAAAGCCAGAGGCACCTGCAGCTTTTGCACCTGAAATACCACCTAAAAGACCCATGTTATCTTCCCAGCTCTGCCACTAGTTCAGCATTCAGTTGGAGTCAACAGCCCTGCTCATGCCTTCCTTAAAACCCTCAGCAGAGATTGTGCACTTTCATTAGCCTCAGCTGGATCCCAGATTGGCAAATAGCAGCTGAAACACCTATTTTTAATTGAAACGAGTCATGATAGACAGATTTTCATTAGTGTTCATACTAAAGTTGTTCTTCATAGGGC
This sequence comes from Chaetops frenatus, assembly GCA_013400775.1. Lineage (NCBI taxonomy): Eukaryota > Metazoa > Chordata > Aves > Passeriformes > Picathartidae > Chaetops > Chaetops frenatus. The sequence continues at coordinate 127,364 of VZTR01019432.1, read as the reverse complement.
AGTCGTCCATTAAACAGATCATGATCATGGTTTTCTTAATGATGTGGCAACTCAATGAAACATATTTCATAAAGTGAAAAATTTCTCTTCTTTCCCCAAGTGAGCTGCTGCTCATTTCCATTCTCTGTAATCTTTCTTATATTGTGCATAACATCAGCCTCTTAAGAATGCAGGTCATTTGCTTGAGGCTTGTCCAGGAGTCTCAGCATCCATGTAGGGCACCACTTATCCAAGAGCACCTGTTGCACCAGGGATGCACTGTGGAGTTGCAAAATAAAACCAGGATGTTCTCTTATCAGTTCTCCCAGTGGACCAAAGATAACCTGAGGACAGAGGTCCTGCTGGAGGGGACACTGTGTGTTAGGCAGCACAGCTGCTCCTCTGCTCATTAGCTGCTGCTCTACTGAATCTTACTCACTTTTCAGATGACATACTATGGGCAACAGTGAGAGCTGGCAGTGAAGAGGTGGCACCTTTCTCACTTCAAGCACACAAGAACCATGATGAACCTGCAAAGTTTTCTGTAGTTATAAATTGAACACACAGATAATCAAAGGCACTCTCCACAGACAGCCAATTAATACTTTGTAGACAGACCATGAGCTGCCTGGAGACTGATCCTGTAACTGAAGTGTGCAAGGACTAAGGCGGGGGAAGCTTTGCCTCTGGTGAATGGAGAATTCATGACCCTGACCTGGGTGCCAGCAGCCCCACGTTTCAGAAAAGGTCATCCCTTCACAGGCACACATAAAAAGGAGCACTGCAGAGGTTTGCAGCATCATCCTCTGCCCTGCACAGCTCCAGTCATCCTCAGAGGGACCTCTCAGCCTGGTCTTGATGGCTGTGCTTGGATGGGGACACAGCAGTTGCTCAGAGAACAAATCCAGATGGCTGAGAGGAGTCAGTGCAGTAGCAAACACGCTAGGGAGGGTGGACAGGCAGCCACCAGCCCCTCACCAGGGAGGACCACAGGCAATTTTTTGGACTGTCACAGAGCAGGTATTTCCTTTAAAATGGGCACTAATGCTCAATAACACACAGCAGATTAGAAAATGGGGAGGTAGGGGGCTGAGAAGAGGAGAAGGGGTATTTTATATGACTTAACATAGGGGACCAAACACTGAGATTTCCATTTCCCCAATAAAACACTCAGCATGTGATTTTGTGGTGCTGCTTGTTCCTGCAGAATCTGTGGCTGCTGCAGCCACATACATTAACTGAACACAGAATGAATGCTAACATCTCTGCAGAGCTAAATAGACAAGCTCATATTTTCACTTAGTGGAGAAAAACTGCCCCTCCTAATGCTTTATGACTTGACTGACAGAAGGGAAATTTCAGTGTCTGTGCAGGCAGACAGGAATAGATGGGAAAAATGATGAATATTTACAATACAAAGGAGACTATTTAGGTGAGATATTGAATATTATCCAACAGAAATGTGAATGGAATTGTTGTTAAATGTATAAAATCTTATATTACCACAGAGGGAGTTGTATTTTGAACATTCAAAATAATTCTGAATAGCTAATCCAATGAAAGAGCTTATAGTAAGTACAGCCCTGCAAAATGGCATAGCAGGCCAATCACACTCATCAAAAAACCAGAGAGGATTAGATTGAATTTCAGAAAAGACTAAATGACTGTATTGGCACTGGTCACCATGGCAGCCCTATGGGAAAAGTGCACAGGTCTGTCCCCCATGACTGCATCCACAGCTACAGCCACTCCAGAGCAAGCAATTCCTAACAGCCAGGAGTTCCTACTCAAGCCATCTCTGAGGGGCCCAGTCAGGCTTCTGCAGGCAGGAGACAGTGGCCACCTCCCACCCCAACCTCTCCCTGCTTCCAGTTTTGCTCTCCTTGGTGTTTTCTTACTCTTTGTCCCAACAAGGGTCTCCCAGAACTTGAGTTTTTTCTGTGCTGTTTGTCTGTGTGCAGATTCCATACTGCTGCCAGCACCACTGGTAGCAGTTTGGGCACTTTTCTTGTGCCCTCCCTTGGCAGAGCAATGCAGCTGCTCACTTCCAGGCAGAGAGGGTTTGCAGCAGGCTGAAAGTGGCCAAGATCTGCACTACTGTCTTTTGCTTCCACATCAGAGGATAGAAACTACAACCTCAGGTGCTTAGCAGGAAAAAAAAAGAGAGCTGAATGCAGAATTTTACCCTCCCTTGATCCTATTTAGCAAGTTTATGGACGAGAGCTGTTCTTTTAGCCAAGGGAATTCTGCATCACTAACAGATTGGTATTGTTTATGCTGAAATTGGGTGCTGAAGAAGCAAATCTCTTTGCAAAAAAAAAGCATCAGCATCTACATGAAACAACAGAAAGAGTAAATGGGCTTAATTAGTCATTAGACAAGGAACTAGATTAGTGTGTTCTTACATATATTTACAAAATACAGGCTCTTAATCTTACCCAGTGCACTTTACTCCTTGTGCTTTACTCATCTTTATAAAGACGACTCTTTGAACAGCTGCATGGGCCAAAGACCATCTCTCCCAGCAGCCACAGCCACTGAACAGATGCTGGACAGGAGCTTAGCCTGAGGGAAGGCAGCAGAGGATCCTTCCCCTGCACACCAAGTTTCCCCTGCACACTGGTCCCTTGCAATCCACTTCACTGCCTCTCTGCTAGGCGTTCGAATAGGAAAACAAATTTATAGGGTTAAAATAAAAAGCTGGTAGTGAGAGGCTTGAAATAAAGCTCCTGGGCCAGCCCCTGACATCCTCATGTCACCTTATCACTGCCTTATGCTGCAGCAAACAGGTTTGCCAAGGGACATCAGCCAGAGCACTGTACTTCTGCCTATGTTCTTTCCCCGTGATAGGCGAGGAACAGATTTGGCACAAGAATCCTGAAGACAAGCTTGGTAGTGCCCTACAATGTTCTTTTAAATGTTCTTATTTTTATGATGGAGGATGGAGAGATTTACAAAGGAAAACTCCAAAAATGGTCAGATAGAGAGAAATATCATTCTTTATGTCTCAGAGGACAAAAAGGGCTCACGTGCACTGCCCTGTCCATTTCAGACAGTGTTAGAGGGAAACAGGATGATTGCTGCTCACTGTAACCTCACTGCTAATTCACTATTCTAATTCTTAACCATGTTCCAGGTCTTCACCAAATAACTATCCCCACAGGTCAGGACTACCGAGGATGAGCTTACAGCATCCATGCAGAAATTGTGTCATTTACCATGACCTGGGATTTGAGAGCAGGACATCTGGTTTCCATTTGGAAACAGGGTCCATCCGCAAGCTGACCAACCATCATTTGAATGTGTGATATTGAGTGGCATGGCATGGCACCAAATAATTAATTAATTCCAAGCATTTCTCTGCTTTCTCAGCACACACGAATGACCATTTCAGTCAAAACAAATCAGGTTAGGTTTGCACAGACACTCTGGGGTTTTATTAATAGAAAAAAAAAATCCCAAATTATTGGGAAACAGGTGCAGAGTAACAGTCACATGGGAAATTGAATCTCCCAACTGGATATCATCTGCTTTCTGGTGGCAGCAAGTGTCTCCATTGCAAGGGTCCTTGTAGCAGCCTCCTCCCACCCATGAGGAGCTTTTATTGGCAAGCCAGGGCACCAGTTTGAAGCACACTTGAGAGTGTAACTGGAGTAGATCCTTCTCATTGCTAGGGGAAATGATTCACATTAGTATCTGCTTTAAGAAGCGAAAAATGTCCTCTCAAAACCAAATTCCACAAAGGACTGGTAGCCTCTTCAAATAGATAAGAACTGTACTCAGGGTAATGGCCTAAAAGGCCTGTAACCTGCTTAAGTGTGATTTGTTAAGACATTTGTGGTGGCAAGCTCAAATTAGTTTCTAAGCCATATTCATTAGCTTTCACTGAGCTCAAGGGATAAAAACAAGTTGCGTTTGAGTACAACCAAATGCACATGAGTATGGCCATTCACGATCCAGACCAGAGGAACTGTTTCACTTCCTTAGGAAGTGCAGCACAATGTATATGTGATGGACTTGCAAAAAAACTGAGCTATATTCCATTTCACCTTAAGTGTGATAAGCTCAAGCATGTCAACACACTTAGCAGCAAGTTCAATTTACAGCCTGTAGTTACACATTGGTTTTTTTGTAGAAGCTTAGATTTAGCATCAGAGGGACAAGCTGTGCATGACAGAGGACTCCTGTAGTCCCGGAAAGGCCATAGCCAGGAATATTATCTTCCTCTAGGACCCCATACATGATTAGGAGGACAATGCTCGTTAGTTTCCTCTTAATACAGCTGAAATCTCAGCACGGCTACTTCTCAGCTCGAAAGGATTTAAAAAACCGCTCAACAAAACTAACTTAGTTTAATTAAACTTATCTATATTTTATAGACAAAGCACATCTCAGACAATGTGCAAAACTTACAGATAGCATTGACCCAAGAGATTCCACTCCTGGGTAAAGCTGCTAGCTGATAGCCCAGTGTAATTTAAGCAATCATTTTTACATGACTGCATCTGATGAATAGTTTTCTTTGTGAAAAATGGCTTCTGGCCAGACACGGACAAAAATAGGCAATGAACGAGGCATTCTTGGAACAGATCAACTTCTCTCTACTGATTTAATCATAGCAATACCTCCTAACAGACCTGAAAAGAATGTTCTTCTGCATTAGGCTTTCTAATTCCTTGATGGTTTTGACTGACTTATTTGCCTTTGATGTTGGGGGAACATTTCATTATAAAAGTGTGCACTACTTTATTATAAAATGTCCACATCATATAAACTAATGCCTTGATAGCAATTTTTATGACTTACAAAGATGATGGCAATGCATTTTTCTGGCTAGTTCCATGTTTAAAGATAAAATTTGTAGAACCTTCTGAGAGTAAACCATCAATTTGGAAGCATAAAACTAAATTCAGAGGAGCTGCAAACACCAGAGAAGAGAGCGATGTAACAAACAAATCTAATGAAATGTGGTCTAAAAGTGAAGGTAACAGTCTTTTCTCACTAGAACTGCTTATTGCAAAAATCTCTTGGAATTACCTTACCTGTGTTGTGGATCTTGCAGCTTGAAGCACACTGGGTGCAAGGTTTGGATCCACTCTGCACAGTGCCCCGATCAAATTAACAACAGAAGTGGCTGCTGCACAAGTGTTACTGTCCTTCAGCTGCCCATCACCAGCCTCCTGCCCAGTTCCCAAAATGGGCAGCATAAGGAGTCATCTCTTCCAGGACAGAACCAACAGCGTATTTTAAACCTCAGGTTATTTGCCACAGGAAGGTTACAGCTCGGGCAGTGACCTGCAGTATAAAAGCAGTAACACCCTGAGCCACAGTGGCCATGCACAATTTCTGCATCCATGCAGAAATTGTGCCATTTCTGCAGTGGCCATTTCTGCAGCAGCTGCATCCTACCACGGCTCAGCATCACTGCTCCAAGGCATACTCTATCTCTCACAGGATATAAATGTCAATCAGGTCAAACTAGACAGCAGCATAATAAAGAAAAATACCCATTAGCAACCTTTACTAAGAGACATTGTCTTCCTGTATTTAGTATCAGTTTAGTCAAATATATCCAGGATTACAGGGACCCACAGGATCACTTCAGGATCTTCTTGTACTATGTTTTATAGTCTGAATTTAATGTTCTCTACCACAGTTCTCTGTTTATAATGTTTTGCTTCAGGCATTTCTCTCTCTTTATGAGTATGGCCAGATGGAAGGACACACCAATCAATGCTCCAGCTGAATTCAGACAGTTCCAGGAGGAATTATTTTTTAATTTCTATTCATATAATATTTAGGGAAAAATACCCATTTAAAATGTTTAATATTCATTTGCAATCCCTTATGTTAGACCCTAAATTTCTTACACTCTCACACAATTTAATGTGCGCATCAATAAGGTCTTTACAAAGTGAACACTGAACAGAAATTTCTGTGATGCTGAAGTTAACACTAGCTCTGCTATAATACATTTTATGTGCCTCATGAAAATACTGCAAGCTGGGTATCTTCAGTAGCACATCTAGTGTCAGTCTATTTAACTGATCTAAAAAAACCAAACTCTTCAATGCCCTCATGCCTTTTACCTGACTTCCAGTTTTCACCTACAGAGTCTTCAAACAAATTGTAATACATTATCTGGCAAACAAATATCTTAATTATTTTGTACACAACAAAAAAAGAGAAAAATTATTCTGAATTAAAGCCAACTGAACTATGCCATTACATAAACACCTAATGTGTATCTTGAGAATTAGCTACATGTAATAGATCTTAATGCTATACCCAGCTATAAATCAACATACTAGAACAATTCTAGCAGCAGAAGGAAATCAACCACTATTAATATAATATACAAATGCAAACTGATCTGATAATGCATTATTTAAAACAAGACTTCCTGCTTGGCAGTTTAAGAATGTCTCCTGGCCAATGGCCTTGGAAAATACTCATCACCCTACTCAGACCTTTCCACCCGTCCTGAATTAGTCTCCAAAGGGGATTTTAAGGCTGCAACTTACAGGGGTGAAGAAGCCTGAAGTCCATCCCAGCAGACAGTGCAATACCTGAAGGTTATGATTCTGCACAGAAGGTGGTTCAGATGCCAAGTGGGAGGCTGCTCTTGGTAAACCACAAGTGATTTAGGAGTTGTAGATCAACTAGATAAAAGTCATCAAGGAAGTCTTTGGTTACAGACAAGGCAAATGATTTCCACACTTCCATTTATCTTGTGTAAAGCTGGGACTATAATACTTAGGAAGTACAACCTTGCAAAAACTTGTCATTTATTCTGATGCTACAGTGGCACTCCTGGGACCAGGAGAAAAGGATGGGTGGCATGCCCAGCCAGCCCTGCTCCGCCTACCCATTAGCCCTGGACACATATGCCAGGTCTTTTGGCATAACATTGAGAGGTTCCCAGGTGTCAATTGAAACAAACTCCCTGGAAAGCACCCTTCAGCCAAGTCAGTCCTGAGATTGGTATTTGTTTTCTGTATTTGTGCTTCTTTTCTTAGACCTGAAAAACACTGCTAAAAGAAGGGCTGGTGAGGAGCCCCTTAAAGCAGATCTACAGCTGACAGGAAGGATAACTCAGAACCACAGCTGCTTCCCAAAAATGCTGAATGCTGGCTTTCTTGTCTTATTATTTCTAGCACATGCAGCAGTTACCTGTTCTTACATACACTCATGGCATGGAGCATCTGTCTTAAGGCCCTTCCCTGTTCTTTTTCACATAGCTTCATTCTTTATATACACACCATCCCCTCAAGGACAGACAGATTTGAAGTAAATGGACAAACTTTGTAAGGATTCAAGAAATAATGGCTCTATATCAAACAACACAAATACATTAGAAACTTCAATATCCAAAATTATGAAAGTAAAAGCACTTGAAAAATTATTTTTATCAGACAATTAAAAAATCATCACAAGAAGTGCACCACAATCCTTCCAACATGTATAATTTATAGTCTTACTGTTCAGTAGGTAAGAATATTCCTCTCCCACTTCACCATACAAATAAGAATATTCTAGTTAGAAGGAATAAGTCTTTTGGTTTTTTACTTGCTTGCCTCAAAAACAACCATTTATGATTCTTAGAGCAAAGCTTTGATTTGAGAGACATCAAGTGATGTACAAGGCAACTGACAACTACTGAGTACACCATGAATCTGAGTATCTCTAAGTACACACCACTGTACATATTGTCATCCACATTCAAATCATCTTGGAGCAGCTTTCTGCTGGTGGAGCTCTTTGCATTACACTTTTCTGCCTTCCTCCACAGCTCCAGGAGCAGGAGCTCTGCCATCCCAGCACTGAGGCATTTGTTGAGGCTGCTCATTACATTCACTGTAGCCATTCACACGATGGCACGTGGGACACGTGCACCAGTCTGAGCAGCACCACAGCAGATCCTTCTTCATTAACAGATTCATCAGTGATGCTGGTCCCAGACCACAACTTTTCTCAGGCCCGCTGTGCCACTGTAGACTAAATAAACACTGTGCATCAGTTGCCAAGCAGGTCCCATCTTTCATGTTTAGCTGTTTGTGAAACTCAGACATTTCTTCTCATTCCACATTGTCAGAAGGAGCAGATGGCAGATGTGCTCTGCTTATAATATTGTTTTTATGATACCCTGCCTGCTGGCAGAACAGTGGAAGAAACATTGGAGACAAGAATTTGCAGTATATTTTCAGTTTTGGGTAACTGAGCTAAAAGATAGCATAGGGTATATACAGGGAGAGGAGGAAAGGCCTGTACTGAATAGGTTCTGAAAGATTCCTNGGGGGGGGGGGATACTGACAAAAAAGGAGTCCTTAATATGTTTATATGGAAAGACAGATACACTATGAGACAATGCATTCTCATTCATATGGGGTTCAAATACAAGATTCAGTTTTAGCTTCTAAAAGTTGTTTTCTGAACTGCCTAACACCAGAGACAGAATCATAACAGAAACAATACGTGAAAGATAAATATATGCTTTCATAACAAAAGTGAGAGAGACACCATTAAGTTTACATCAAGGCTCTAGAAATTTTTATTAAATAATTTAAAAATATGTGCCTTATACACAGAAAAAAGTACATACCCTATTTTTAAGTAATATGATCTGAGCTGCCAACAGTATTTCTTCCTTAAAAATTTTAGTACACATATATCTTCCAAAATAAAAAAGCTGGCACAGTCAAGAAAGGACCATCCTATTTTCATTTAAAGCAAGATTAAAATAAAATAAGGTAATTGCTTCAAAACTTGGAGATATAAAATTATGAACGTGCTACTGCAAAGTGACACCTCAGGATTTACATTGAAAAGTTCATTTAGAAAGCCTTATAAATCAAATTAAATATTGTCTATAATCTATGAGCCAATCTAAGGCAATGCCATTGTATGTGGAACTCTTTTATCTACATTCACTGGTACCCAGCTGCCCAGATGCCAAATTCATTTTGTGTAAAATACTGACAAAATTGTGAAAATGCCCCAGAGAAGAAAATGTACAGAAGAATAATTAGTTGTGACTGTTGAGTAAATGCAGGACAAGCTCTTCATCCTCTGCCAAAGAAAGTCCAGTATCTAATGGTAAACAGGGGTCCTCCGCTTGATTGAATTGCACTTTCTTTCTTTTCAGTGGCATTTCTTCTGCTGTTGCATGGTTGCTATAGCTTCTCTTCCTTCTTCCACTTGTCTCCTCAAGTTCACTGCAAAAAAAAAATCAATTAGTCTTTTGAACAACTGTGGTAATCACTATGATCATGTAATCTAACAATTCCTTTTAAACAATGCAAATTTATGTCAAGATAAAGCAAACAAAATTACAATTCAGAAGGGTGAAGCAATGGAAACTGATGAACTCTGATAGTCTAAATTAGAGCTGCTCTCAGACCGAGGTGGTGGTGGATGTTCTGCTGTCTTAATTGATTACAGTATATCAGGATATTGCTATCAGTCTTATCTAATATTTGCTGTCTAACACAGCAACAGACAACTTGACAAAACTGATTTAGTGATGTGCCAGTGCACCATGACATGCCTTCAAGATCTTGTCTATAATAAATATGCACCAAAAATAAAAATCTAAGAACTGTCCTTTCATTGACAAATTCTGCACTTAATGCAGTTTTCATCTGGGACTATCTTGTTCGATTGCTTTTTCCCCTTTTTTCAGACACTTCCCTTGGAAGCTACTAACCACCTCTTTGCCATGAGAGGAAAAGCCCAAACCCAGTAATTTTCCCTGCTGAATTCCTATTTCTTCTGCTGTTTTTCTCAAGACTTGAATGAATTGCCTTCTGCAGACTTCAATCTGGATGAAACAGCCGCCAATCTGTTTTATTACCCTGGCTTCTACCACATGGCCATGTGACAACAATGGGAGGAAAAACAGTGCTTTCATGTATCTTCATGTGTTTTTTGTTCAAAACACATAAAAATTGCTAGAAATTTTCTTATCTGAGCTTAAAACCATCTAATCTAATAAAATCCATTCTAAGATATATCTGCAAACCAGATTATGGAGAGTTGGTTTTCATATGCTGTAGGGTAGAATTCATACCAAAAAACCAGCAAAATGCAAACCCCGGCACCCCAAACCATTCCATTCAAACAAGCTAACTGAAACAAAACAGCATTCTCAGCTTTTTATGCTTGTATTTTTTTAAAATACAACAAAAATAGAAATGGAATTTCAAAAATGGAATTAAGGCTTTTCTAAAAAAGTTAGTTAAATTCAGATTTTCAATTAAAATTTGTCAAATTTCTACTCAGAAAATTCAGTTTACTTACAAGAAAAAGTTTCAACAAGAATTTTTAAGTGTCCCTTAGTTTTTACAATTGCTTAAGTATAAATTTAATGCTTGTGAAATGTGCTTATCAGAAATACTGTTAAGAGACAACAATTAGAAACAGCAGTCACAATAAATAGCTCTAATTGAGGAATGCTGTCCTTAGAATCAACATGGCAGCAGAACCCAATGCCCAATTCAACTCACCTTCAGCTGCCCACCTTATTTTTTTCCATTAATAGGACGAGTTAACAGTCTGTGAAATGCTGGTTTCACCACTCACTGGAAACCAGCCTAACCCAAACATTAACCCCAAAACATGGCAGTTTTCAGCAAGTTCCCAAATGCTCTCTGAGAGGGATCAGCAGCACAACGCAGCTTGTACACTGTGCTTTCTGGCTGCCACTCCATAGAGATGAAGGAAAATCAGGAGATCTGATGGCCTTGTGCTGGTGGGCTGCACAAGTATGACCTGCCCCCCTCTCTCATCCATCCCACCCTTCATAGAAGAACGGTGCCACCTCCTGCTTACTCATTACAGCCCAGAGGAAGGAGGGAAATCCTATAAGAAACACCCTGCATTTCCACAGTTAAGGCAAATGAAATACCCTACCTTTATATTGTTGTTCCCTACCTACCCAAGAGAAATAGTGTAAAGAAATGTGGTCTAATGAAAGGTGTCCCTGCCCATGGCAGGGACTGTGGGACCTAGATGATCCAGAAGGTCCCTTCCAACTGAAAACATTCAGTGATTCCAGGAATAGATGATGACTGCTCCAAATACTCACTCTTCCTATATATCACAGGATATAGCAACTTTGCCGGCTTTGAGCTGTCATTTGCATGGGGGTGGCTTTTCATGGCTTGCTACCAACATTTTATTCCTTTTCTGGGAAAGGACTCTCATATTTCTCTCTGTAGTGCTTAAGATATTCCATAAATGCTGAAGCTATACTGACAGTATATGAAAATATACTGAAGCATAAAGAATTCTCACTTTTCCAAATGGACAGTATGGGTCTGGGCTGGTGTTTTGTGGTGTTCACTTAGATCAGGACAGACTGTAGGGGTTCAGTTTAAAAGCACAGGGAAGGCCTCATTAAGTAAAAGCATTTTAGCTTGTTTGCAAAAGAGCCAATTATGTCCAGTCTTTAGACAGACTCCGAAGCCCAGTCTGCATTCCTAATTGACTAATGCTTCATCTAGGACATTAGTTAAAAACATCTTAGCAATTGAAACACTGCAGAAACCTCACCAAGCTATGCATTTGTACCTACAAGCTATGAAACAGCAGACTTTAAACACCAAAAATTACAATCACTTCCGGAGTTTCAGAGGCCCACAGGCCTAGATATCTACAAGGTAAAACATTTAAACATAAAACACATTCGGAAGGAACTGAACCATGGGATTCCTCAATTTTTTCCACAAACAAAAGTACATCAACACAATTATGATTAATTTTCATCGTAAGTTTTGTGGGATGATTCTGCTGAGTCAAGCTGCTTCTTAATATTACTGAGGGACTGTGCAGCTTGATTAGTAGTGTAAACTGAAGATGCATCTACACATAGGCAAGTGTATTTTTACACTAATTTGACCCCAGCTGGGCTGTGAACTGAAGAAGTGAATAAAGAGCAATGTGTAACACAGGAAGCAGCAGCAGCAAAACCAACAAGCAATGAAGAGAGCTAAATAGTTGTGTTTTTGTAATGCACAAAAAGTAGATGCAAAACAATACTTGGTAATGACAGCTTAGGAAGGTATACAGAGAATCACGTGAAACATGCAAATAAGATGTTCCAAATTTTGAGATGCAGAAGAAAGACAGACTGACTGTCCACAGAATGATTTGGGTTGAAAGGGACCTCTGAAGAACTGCAAGTCCAACCCCCATCCCTGGTCCTCCAGGATGGATTTTTACCAGTGCTGGTTTGGGTGGTGTGGAAGGGGGCTGTACTACGCTGAAGAGGCAGTCAGAGTTGTAGATTTTACGAAAGGTAACAGGGGCAATTTTAAAAGGAAGACAAAAAACATGTGGCATTATGATGCTCAGAGATATCCTGTGCTCATTCATGGTACTTCTCCTTAGCTGTATAGACAGAAAGCTCTTTGGAGGAGATGTAACTCTCAGCTCCACTTGTGAAAGGAGTGAGTGTTCAAAAGCAGCTATATGGGAATGACTTCTGTACTTACTGTCAAATGAATTTGTCCTCAATCACCATTAACTGAAGGCCTGTTACCCTGCAGAGCTAGTCGTTTTATCATTGGTCATTTCCCATGGACATAAATGGCCCCTTATTCCTCACAAACACACAAACTGATGTACTACCAGCCAGTGTCCACAAATAGCCAAAATAAAGTTATTCTAAAGTAAATTGTTTTCTAGCAGAACAACTCAGTTAGAAAGCAACCCCCAATTCAGACCCAAACAAAGGCCAGTGCATCTTTCTGTCTTCTACTTATAGCATTTCAGAAGTGGTATGAGTATCTTGTTTACAATTCCTTCCTTCTACCATCTGGTGAAATGTAGCTACCTGAACAATCCATGCAGTTTGAGGCTGCCTGATGAAAGGATTTACTTTGTGTTTACACAGGTGAGGAGATACCAAGAGCCAAGTTATCAACAGGCACAGTAAGATCTGCGGCCACCATTTGCACAGCTGTAACAGCTAAGTAGGATACTATCAACTGGTAGATAATATTTACTACTCAAACATTAAAGCACAGTTTATGAATCTTGTCCCTAAAACAAACGTATCTGAATTGTATCTGGGAAACAGGATCTAACTATGACCCTGATAGCTATATACCAAGAAATTCTAAACTACTACAAAATAAACTCACAGGTATGTTTTCAGGTAATACCAGAATAAAATAGAAAGCTTTAATTGTTAGCACTTAAATTGCTTCAGGGCTTTAAGCAATGTCTTAACAAGCCGCAAGGTTTAGATTTTAAATGCTTGAGAATGAGCCATTTGAAATGTGTAGTCACACAGCCAAGTTGCTGTTGTTTAAACAACGTGGTGCTGCAAGATCACTAGACAGGCTCTGCTTCCCCTAACATTTATCAGAGAATGCTTTGGACCATAGGTGTTTCCAGCACTCCTCTGGAAACACACCGCCCTTGCCACTGAACTGCAGGCCATGAGTCAAGTTTCCAGGCTGCAATAAAGCACATAAGCTCTTTCCCAAAGAAATGTATAGGAATAATGAATGAATCTGCTAGTAAAATATAGTTCAGAGAAGTTAGGAATAATTTATCCCATAAATATTGTCATTTTGCTAATCAAACATGCTGTGCCCAAAACCTTTTCTGTGTAATAAATTCTAATTCACAAGGCCATGGCAGCAATCCTAATGAAGATTAATTACTGCAGTCCCTTCCATAAAGCCCAGTGCAGCTTCTTCCTTTCTTGCTGTCAGAATGCTATTGGACATAAAAATGGTAATTAAAATATATTATGCTGTGTTATTCTCTAGATCTGGGCAGGCTGGATCAATGGGCCGAGGCCACCTCTAGGAGGTTCAACAAGGCCAAGGTTGGGTTCTGCACTGGAGACACAACAACCCCAGGCAGTGCTACAGGATGGGGGCAGTGTCTGGAAAGCTGCCTGGCAGAAAAGGACCTGGGGGTGCTGGTCTACAGCAGCTGAACATGATTCAGTGCATGTCCAGGTGGCCAAGAAGGCCAATGGCATCTTGGCCTGGATCAGCAATGGTGTGGCCAGCAGGACCAGGGCAGTGACCTGTACTGGGCGCTGGTGAGGCCACACCTCCAATCCTGTGTTCAGTTCTGGGCCCCTCACTGCAAGAAAGACATTGAGGGGCTGGAGCATGTCCAGAGAAGGGCAAAAGAGCTGGGGAAGGGTCTGGAGCACAAGTCCTGTGAGGAGCAGCTGAGGGAGCTAAGATTGTTTAACCTTGAAGAAAGGAGGCTCAGGGGAGACCCTCTCTACAACTGCCTGAAAGGAGAGTGTAGCCAGGTGGGGGCTAGTCTCTTCTCCCAGGTAACAAGTGATATAAATCAAAACACCTCTAAAACTGAATATATAAGCCTCTATCAAGAACAATTCAGTATCTCAATGTCCAATTCTGCAGCTAATCAGAACGACCAAGGCTTTTAACTGAGTCCTTTTATAACGTCTTGCCTATGGTGCTTTTCTGGCCATCACAACATTAAGTTCTAGCTTTCACAAAGCCGCAGATATGACCTGAATAATCCATATTAGAAGAAGCACCATGGTTTGCTGATGAATCATCTCAAAAGACAATGTAATGTCAACCTCATCAAAAATGATCTAAAACTTAGCAGGTCAACATCAGCATCCTGCTGTTAGAAGCAGCTGCAAGAAACTGCAATTTGCCCATAATTTTTATAAATAAAGGAAGGCACACAACAAAGTAGCACTGACTACTAACTTGCATGCTTGTCACCTGGTGACTGTCCATAAAGTCACAAACAAAATGGTACCAGAACTAGATATTTCCCCTCATGTCTGAGATCTTTTCCATGCTGATCTAGGAGTTAATGTGATCAGTCACACACAAGAAAAATTAAAAGAAGATAATGATGAGGTCAATCAGAACTTTGTTCCTCCTCAACATTTTTACTTAAAGAGGTCGAGGAATTACAAATACCAATAACTCAATCTGAAAAATGAGTATTTAAGAAATTCCACTGCTTTTCTTTTGCGCTGTTCTATATTCTTAGATTTTTCTCCTCATTAACAATTTACATTTAATAGTCTTAAACCAAATATGATGAATGTTGGTAGATATACAAAAATTAATATCAGATTACATGCTTGAAGTCATTAATTACTCTGCTTGTAGAGGTATGGCTGGAAGGGAATTTCTACGCAAAGGCAAATTTAACTCATGATTTGTACAGCTCCCCCAGCTTAAAAAAAATCTGTGCAAGGACAGAGAGATTAACAATGGTTTTGACTTCTGAAACTGTGGACAGATGGTCTATTTTTAAAGACTCTTGCAGAAAGACACCCTAGGTCTCATACTTACTATGAATTATCCCTTTTAGAAGCATTTTTTCCCCCTTAAAGCAAGGAGCAGCTAGTGTAGGCCAACGTATTTGTATTTTAATCCAACTCTTTGAGAAAAATCTCTGGATTTTGGAAATACAAAACAGAATAGAGTTGTGTTTTCTAATCTCAAAGCTTCATTTCACTGTCTGCTACTCTCAGCTGATTTTTGTTAAAATCGTTAGGTTGATACTTCCCAGCCCCAAAAGCAACTCGTCATACAATTCAATACCAATTCTAAGAGAGCTACATGAGGCACAAGTGTTGATTTAACAAGCCTCAAATTAATTTCCTTCACTGTACCTTGCTCTTTCTCAAAAGCCTTCTTCCTACTGGGTGCTCAGAGCACTTCCCCAGACATTGCTACACTGAGCACCAAAGCTGGTTTTGGAGCAGCTGCCAACAGCCTTTATATTTCCAAGGGTGCCTGAGCGGGGTGTGTTGCAACGCAGAGCCATTGATGACTCTGGTTACAGGCAGCATGTGATGGATAATCCTGTGCTGGCCATGGCCTGCCCAGGGAATATCAGTCATGTTGTTACAGGCTAAATGGATTTGGCCACAGTGCTGGCACAAGTATTGGCGTGTGGTTGTCCACAACTGCTGCAACTTCAGATGGTGCCAACTAAAGCTCTTCTGGGCAATGTCTCAGTATTTTGGTGCACTAGGACCAAGGACTGTTTCCGTTAAGCAGTGTTGATGAAAGCACATTTCTTCAACGTGTGTAGTGGTCTGTTCTCCAGCCTCAAAGGCAGCTTTGATGCTCAGTGTAGGTATGCCTAGAGATATACTAAATGAAACCTCCCTGGTTTTCTTTGGTACATGTTTTCTTTCCTAATCTACTCCACAGGAAGGGAAAGTGACAAAGGACCTTGACTTTCTTTGAGTACTTGCTCTCCTTACGAGCACANATAGCACAAGCAAACAAGTCAGCAAATGTTGCAAGTAGAAAAAAGGTCTCAGAATTTTCCACTGCAAGGAAACTGAAAAACAACTTCTAGCTTAAACTGTAATGTACTAACTTTTAGTGATTGGAGAATACTAACATGAATATGGTAATTATAGTAGTTGTGATAGGCTACAGATAAAAGTTAAGGTATAGATTGGTTCTACTGTGTTAAGATGCTCAGCAAAGAAAAGTATATAATGTATTGTAACCAAAACCAAAGGGTCTCCAGGCCTGCCTGCAGCTGGAGCTGACAGCTGTAGGCACAGGCTCTGTCACCCACGACCCTGGACTGCTGTACCATCTCGGACTGAATAAACTGCATTTTGAAGAGCCGCCTGGAGTCCCACATCTCTCATTCAGGCTCTTACAATGCCCTGACTCTAGGTGGGCCAGATCAGCCACTGATCCAACAGAAGTCTGCCCTTACTACCACTGCCAAAAATCTGTCAGTCTCTGTCAACTTTTATTCTTAAAGCATAGCTAATCTGCAGTCTAGCTGATATTCTGAGGAAAGGATCAATACAAAATGTGATGCATGAGTACATACTTCCCCTCGTACAAAGAAGGAGCAATTTACTGTTGCTCAGAAAAAGCAATGCATTTCCCCATCCTTGTCAGTTCTATTAACACACACTGGTGAATAGGCTCCAGGGGACATGGCCACCAGCCTGTTAACTTAGGGCTATCTAGTCCTTAAATCCATGTCCCACACCCAGTCCTGAATACTGACTCCACAACATTCAGTGACACACAGATAAGGACAATCTAGCCTCTAGGATTCACTTGATTCAGATGTGAAAAGCAAGAGCTTTATGAACTAGATATCTAGAAAAGAGCAAATTAAAAACCTATGCTCCCATTTAATTGTCAAGATCATCCTTCTTAACCTGTTACACAATACACTGTCAGAAACACACAAGTGGTCTTGTTGTTGCCATGAACCACACAGGACTTCATGCTGTATCCCTTCATTTTCCCACAGCATGTTGGCATCAACACAGATCCTCATTCCCACCCTGTGCTTTTCTATTAAACTACAAGAAACAAAATCTTCTGGTTCATACACTTATAAACACTGTTTTGAATTAATTTAATTTACAGTTATATATTTACTTCTAACTCAGAGTCCACTTCACTTGAGTGTTGAAGGGTCTGAGCAACACTGAATCATCAAACTTATCAAGTTTTAACCATGCACAAATTTATTTAATACAGCCCAGGTGCAAAGGTATCATCCAAATCCTTATATTACTTCAACATTTTTCCTTCCACACAGAACCTGCAATTTGACAGATGAGAAATGCATTTCTGAAATAGGACAGACCCACCACTGGCCAAGGCCAAGCCCATGAGTGATAGTGTGAGAGCCTCTGGGATAACATAGTTAGGAAGGGGAGCAAAAACAGCACAACAGCAGCAGCAGCCAGGGAGAGCAGTGAGAGTATGAGAGGGAAACAGCCCTACAGACACGAAGGTCAGTGCAGAAGAAGGGGCAGGAGGTGCTCCAGCTGCCAGAGCTGAGATTCCCTCACAGCCAATGGTGCAGCAGCCCATGGTGAGGGAGCTGTGCCTCTGCAGCCGCTGGAGCCCCAGGAGGCTGTGGCCCCTTGGGAAACCCACGCTGGAGTAGGCTTCTGGCAGGACCTGTGGCCCTGTGCAGAGAGGAGCCCGTGCTGGAGCACATTCACATTTGCTGGCAGGACTTGTGAGCCCACACTGGAGGAATCTGTTCCTGAAGGACTGTATGTCATAAAAGGGACCCACACTGGAACAGCTCATGAAGCACTGCAGCCCACAGGAAAGAGTTGAAGAAGATTGTGCAAGAAGTCCCCAGTGGGAGAGACCCTTTCCAGAGGGAAAGGATCCTCCGCTGAGAATGGAGTGGCAGAAACAACTTGTGATGAACAGACTGCGACCTCCATTCCCCACCCTTCTGTGCTGCTGAAGATGAGGATGTAGAAAAAATTGTAAGTTAATCCTGGGAAGAAGAGAGATGTGGAGAGAAGGTGTTTTAAGATTTGGATTTATTTGTCATTACCCTACTGTCATGTGATTGGTAATATATAAATTCATTTTTTCCCAAGTCAAGTCTGCTTCACCTGTAACAGTAGCTGGTGAGGGATCTCTCCTGGTCTTATCTTAACCCCTGAGCCATTTTTAACCCCCAGATTTTCTCTGCCCTGCCCAGGTGANATTCCCACCCTGTGCTTTTCTATTAAACTACAAGAAACAAAATCTTCTGGTTCATACACTTATAAACACTGTTTTGAATTAATTTAATTTACAGTTATATATTTACTTCTAACTCAGAGTCCACTTCACTTGAGTGTTGAAGGGTCTGAGCAACACTGAATCATCAAACTTATCAAGTTTTAACCATGCACAAATTTATTTAATACAGCCCAGGTGCAAAGGTATCATCCAAATCCTTATATTACTTCAACATTTTTCCTTCCACACAGAACCTGCAATTTGACAGATGAGAAATGCATTTCTGAAATAGGACAGACCCACCACTGGCCAAGGCCAAGCCCATGAGTGATAGTGTGAGAGCCTCTGGGATAACATAGTTAGGAAGGGGAGCAAAAACAGCACAACAGCAGCAGCAGCCAGGGAGAGCAGTGAGAGTATGAGAGGGAAACAGCCCTACAGACACGAAGGTCAGTGCAGAAGAAGGGGCAGGAGGTGCTCCAGCTGCCAGAGCTGAGATTCCCTCACAGCCAATGGTGCAGCAGCCCATGGTGAGGGAGCTGTGCCTCTGCAGCCGCTGGAGCCCCAGGAGGCTGTGGCCCCTTGGGAAACCCACGCTGGAGTAGGCTTCTGGCAGGACCTGTGGCCCTGTGCAGAGAGGAGCCCGTGCTGGAGCACATTCACATTTGCTGGCAGGACTTGTGAGCCCACACTGGAGGAATCTGTTCCTGAAGGACTGTATGTCATAAAAGGGACCCACACTGGAACAGCTCATGAAGCACTGCAGCCCACAGGAAAGAGTTGAAGAAGATTGTGCAAGAAGTCCCCAGTGGGAGAGACCCTTTCCAGAGGGAAAGGATCCTCCGCTGAGAATGGAGTGGCAGAAACAACTTGTGATGAACAGACTGCGACCTCCATTCCCCACCCTTCTGTGCTGCTGAAGATGAGGATGTAGAAAAAATTGTAAGTTAATCCTGGGAAGAAGAGAGATGTGGAGAGAAGGTGTTTTAAGATTTGGATTTATTTGTCATTACCCTACTGTCATGTGATTGGTAATATATAAATTCATTTTTTCCCAAGTCAAGTCTGCTTCACCTGTAACAGTAGCTGGTGAGGGATCTCTCCTGGTCTTATCTTAACCCCTGAGCCATTTTTAACCCCCAGATTTTCTCTGCCCTGCCCAGGTGAGGAGGGCAGTGATAGAATGGCTTTGATGGGCACTGAGCATCCAGACAGGGAAAACCCACAACAGAAACACACAAAACCTCCAGGATATTGGTTGAGACTTTTGCATGTGAAACAGTCTCACCGTGATCCCTTCAACACTGACACAAAAATCTTTTTCATACAACTTCACAAAAGAAAATTATAGCCTTTAGCTTGGATTCCTGTTCAGCACCTAACATGCAAACTTTTAAAAGTCAGATACTAAGTTCCGTGAGAAAGAGGCAGACTGTAAGGTGAATTCCTAACATGTAAACAAAACAGTTTATAAAAAACATCACCATTTTAAAATGCATGTGGAAGATGGTGCATACCTATAGCTGTCTTCACTTTCTGAATCCTGCTCTTCATCGGAGTCTTTGTATTTATTAGGATCTGGGAGAGTGCTTGGATCAAACTCTACTTCACTTCCACTGTGAGCAAGAAAGGCCACTGTTTCCTCTTCAGCCTGTGAGATGACAAATGGAGAGTTACATGACAAGCAAACAAATCCATGTTATTTGTCACAACCCCATTAATAGGGAGGCTGAACCAAAACCACTGCCCTCAAATACAGTCAAACACTAGTATTATAGCCAGGAAAAGAGAATCATTTGTGTCATCATCAGTGCTCTCCTGTTTGTTAAAGGTTGAAGAAACATTACTAAACAAGGAAGCACAAGTGTTTATGTTCAAATTCTACTTTCCAATATTGTAATCTTAAAGCTACCAAATCTAGGAGAGATCTGGGCAGCAACTAATCAACATCTGTCTGAGAGCAAGTGTTTAAATAATATGCAGCTTTACTGTCCCTCAGAAACACACTGGCAAAAAGATACTCACATGTGGACACGTAAATCACTGCTGTTGGGTGAATTTAATTAAAGTCTAATTTAAAACTCATCTGAGTGTCCCTGCAGTTAAAAAACAAACAGCTGCTTAAGCTGAATGAACTGCTCTAAGAGAGTTTCAACCATCCTCTGCAAGACATACATGTTCTTCAAATGTCCTCCCAGATCCCCTCATCCCTCCTCTCTGGGACTCAGGTCCCCTCCATCCCCACAGCACATCTCAGGATGGGCTGATGGCACTGGCAAGCTTCCTCAGGGTGCAGCAGTGCCTAATTCCTTAACAAAGACAGCACAGAAGGTGCTGCTCCATAGAAGTACTGGATAATATAAAAAAACCGACTAATTTTGCAGATACAGCTTCTGCTCTACTTAATCCTGAACTGATGGCACCACTTTTGTAAATTTTTGCTAGTAGGCACAAGGAAACCAGATAGAGTGGAGGGCATATGCAATTGTATATGCACACAGGAAGGCAGACACAAAGCTAATAGGCATTTCTAAGCAAAGTGAACCCTAGAGCCATGCATATTTATGCTGGAAAGCTAAAACAAATTCCAAGAAATTATAATTAAAGACATTGCTACCTTTTGTTTATATATCTAATCAACATGCACACAGCTGAGTTTCTAAAACAGTACTCATTTAAATGATCTTTCATTCTATGAATAACTTCACATCATTATATATTTAAAGTTAATTTTTGTTTTGATTTTTCAGCATTTGTATCACCAAATTTTTAAAGAACAGTCTTTATGTGCACATATTTTCCTGCAATAAAAATAAATTTTAAAAAAAGCACCAAACAGAAACAATACCAATGGTCTCTTTTACATCTGTATATAGAGTGAGTGAAAGGCAGTGAGCTGGTGAAGGGTAAGTTTAGTCACCACTGCAAGAGTCCATTCTTGCTTGACCAGTGACACTTCTGCAGTGCACTGAAAGCAAGCAGAAGAAAGGGACAAAAGCCATATTTGCAGTGAGAAGGCAGAGGAAAAACATACTCAACACATATTTTGTTCTTTACTACTTTAAATACCAGTAAGGGTAATTATATAGCTGGGTGTGTAAAATGACTAAAAGCATCATCAGACTCTTCAGCACTATAAGCTTCCTAAGGTAACAACCACCAACAGAAAAGCATGTTGATTCTCAGGAACTTCAGGTACCACCTCAAAAGAAAACTGGTTTTGGTTTTGCAGGGTTTTTGCTTACAATAAAACCCACCTTCAAGCTCATCCCTTAGTACAATATTACAGAGCATTACTAATGCCACAGAAAACTATTTTGAAGGTCACCTTTCTGCTAATGAATTTTGTTATTTGAAAATCGTTCTGCATTAAATTATAGCTTATTTTAATTTCTTACAATATTAAATATTTGCTCTTTACTTGTCCTTCCAATTGCACCTATTCTTGCAATACAGCTGGTGCATACCAATCTTACATTTAAAAAGAAAAAGATAAGTACCATTCAAAGCTGTTGTATGTAACAATGTATTTTTTAATATGTATGTGTGACAGCATGCAACAGAGTTTTGTAATACTAACATTTGTTGGCAGTCATCTTTTAATACTCGGGCTGTTCATTCATATTCTCCATAATGATACACAGACCAAACTTTTGCTTTAATTACACATTCATATTAATTTTGTCCAGCAGAAAATATGCAGAGAAGTGTTAAACATAATGCTTGCTATAGGAAAAGAAATAATTGGCAAAGATGCCTCTTTCATTCATCAGGAGTCATGAGGTTGTATTTCTTATAAGTATCACTATTTACATAGTCATTAAAATATTTCTAAGACCCTGAAAATGTTAAGAACCTGAGCAGGAACATTTCTCATCCACAGCTGAACAACAGAAACTCATTTTTCTTCTCTCACTTCAAATTTATATCAGCCAGTCAGGAAGAAGAAATCTTGTGACTTCACATTACTTACCACAACAGCTGAAGAAAAGAAGTAAAATCATAGTTCAAAATGGCACATGTAAAAGTTCTTCAGACACAAATAGGATGCAATTTACAGACTCAGGACTAGACTTGTCGTAAGGCAATTGCCATCAAAAGAGATTAGAAGAAGAGATTTTGATGGTCCATACTTTAAGGCTAGCGACAAAGTAACACACAGTTTGGAGTGTGTATTTATTTTGAAGTTCAACTGTGGAAGGAAACCTGCCACACTTGACATCAAAGACATCAAATCAGGCTGGCCAGGAGAACTGGATTTCACTCTGCTCAGGGATGACAAGCTCTCTTTTTGTACCACACCAACCCATGTGTTTTGTAATTCTAGTTCCACAGAAACCTGCACAAAGACTTTCAGTTTGAACATGACACTGAGATGCAAACATTTTTGCATTCATACAGTGTCCCTCTGATGAAGAGATTCTTCTTATGCAAACTCAACTATTTAGAAAAATTTAGCAAAATTTATGTGCTGGAAGTTTTAAAAACCTTCTTGCCTTCAACATTCCACATTGTACCAAGTCAACAACAATCATATTTGACCTTAACTTCAGTCACTTTGAAAACATACACCCACTGACACAGACAGGGCAGGCTCCTCTAGAACTTCTGCCATGTTTATTAACAGAATACCTCCAACCCAACTTCTGTCTTTGTTACAAGACATAATGACAACTTCCTCTCCTCCTAAAAAGGCCTCAATGGCTTATGGAGCTCAGGTAAGTAAGTTAGGCAGGCTAAGAGAAACTTAAAATTAAGAAATTCATGTACTTCAGACACCCAAGGGACTCAAATGTTAAAAAAACCAGAATGATGTCTCATTTCTACCAGGTATTAGGCACTCAGGTGGCAATTATCTGACTATCATCAGAAGAAAAAAAAGGAGAACTGAAAAAAACACCATGAAAACCTGAACATACATAGAAAAATGTTGTATTTACCAAGATTTCATTTCTAAAATACATATTTATTATGGCATATAATATATATCTAATTTAATAGGGTTTTTTCCCTCCAATTAAATTGTGTACAGTTGCACTTTTGATGTTCAATCCTTTAAGCAATTTATCAGTTTCTAGCAACCAGGGTGAGAGGGGAGAAATAATTGCTTAGGCACTATCAGTTCTGTCCATAGTACTTTACAAAGCACAGTGGGGGAATAGTCCTAATTAGCTCGAAACAAAACTTTTAAGGTTTGTTTAGAATTTGATCGCACTTAATTTGAGTCCATCAAGAGTCACACTTACACAATACTCAGTCCCTTCTGAGCTATGCCACACTTTAGTTTTTGTTACTATGGCCTCTCCCAGTAAGTGGTGCTTGTGATTGTAATGCCAAGAAAAGGTAAGCTCTAAATACTGCTAGGAGGTTACCCAACACAGATAAACAACTTATAAAAGTTTAGCATATTATGGCTCACATAAAAGGACATATAAAAATAAAATATCTTGTAAGATCTGACAGCATTCCACATTTTCTTATTTCTCATTTTTGACAATTATTTTTTAGATGAAAATAGAAATTGCTTTTGCATCGTGTTTATGATGGAACCCATTTATATATACAGAGAGGTTTTATAGCATTTCCTTTGAAACATCTTACTCTGGATTCACCTGATCACCTCACAGGGTTTTTTCATAGCCTGTACCCCAACCCAACATACTGTCCCCAGCTGATGAATGATTGCTTTGATATTTTATCATCTACATTGCCCCAAAGGAATACAGCTATTCTGTTCAAAAATGAAATACAGCCTTTGATGTTGCTAGGGTGTTTGATCCAACAGTTGCTTTGAGGATCAAGACAAAAGCCTTAGCCTATACTGAAAACTGGGAGCCAGTGGAGCAAACTACAGGCTGATCTGACATACGAGCTGTCCAAGCTGTGCCAAAACTCACAGCTCCGGTCCGTACCACCTAAGGTGCATCCATGTTCCACAGCTCTGGCCAGAAAGGCTGGTAGCCAAAAACTGAGGAAACCAAGGTCCAGGTTAGTCAGACAGGCATGATCCTTGCACTAAGATCATCCCACTGATCTCTGGGCACTGGAAGGAGTGGTCACAGTTCCTGGTTTTCACACCACTTCAGAGAATTTAATTCTTGATTTTCACTAGAAGGGACAGGTGTTAGCTTCATCTTTAATCATTCACCATTCCTGATCAGTAGCAGTTACACCAAGGTTCAATTTCATCCAGTCTTTCTTCAATCCTTTTTCAGCCATCTGAGATCTCAAATAATACAGTATACCTAGTTTAGACAGCAGAACCTAGCTTTTACCAGTGCTCTCACATAAGGCACATGAGAATACTTAATTTTCTTTCTTGGCTTTCCTAAATGCCCCACATTTTATGGTCAGTGAATGGGTAAGCCTGTGTTCCAAGCTAGCAGACATTGATGCATATATTCTGACATTCAAATTTCTGTGTAACTATTGCAAAGCAATTTGTGTTGGAAATGGATCCTGCCACAAGCACAGTTCAGAAGCACTGAAAACACAAAACTCATAGAAATTGGTGAGAAGTTCTAAATCTACTCAAAGACCTTTTGTTTTAATATATTTGCATTTCAATTATAACTGATATGTCTCAGAACTAGACCTTATCCTTCTCTAATCTGTTTTGCTAGGACCCGTGTAGAATACCTATTGTAAAGACAAGCTTCTTCAAGTTGTTATTAGTCACAATTATCAACGTGATTTTAGCAATAGGGAAGACCAGTATCAGGATAAAACAATTGTTACCTTAAATGTAATTCATATTACAGACATGAAAACAGAAGAGAAAAGAAACAAAGTTATTAGGTGGGTAGCACTATAAGGAAAATACACACTGAAATAGATAAAATTCTGGAAAGTAGCAGGGTAAACAGAAATTACTAAAAAGGAGAGAATTAAACATACCAGCATATTATGGCCCTGTCAAAACAAAACAAAACAAAACAACAAACATCAAAACAACAACAACAAAAAGACCAAAACAAACAAACAAAAACAAAAACCAAACACAAACAAACAAACAAAAACCACAAAAAGCCCTAAACCAAAACCAAAAAAAAACCCAAAACCAAACCAAAACAAAACCCCAACAAAACCCCAACCAGAAAACTATAGTGTAGAACAATGCTTTTGTACTACATTCTCAACATATAACCCTTGGACTGCCTTTACTCTCCTCCTTTCTCTGCACTTTCAGGTTCACAGCAGTCATGGCTGTCAGCTCAAACACAGAAAGGAACTCTCCAAAGTGGTGTCTGTGTTCAAACATTTCAACACAGCTGTCTTCTCCAAGGAACCTCGGCATATGTACCTACACTGGAGAACTGTCTCTATATCACTTTCCAGCACTTTTGCACAAGCCTGAGGGAGCTGCATCCTCTGCCATGCCAGAGCAGTGTCCCACCACCACCACTACTCATAGCAGAGACTGCAGGCAGAGACCACTCTTTGCTTAGTGATGGGTATTTTTCAAAAAGGGACAGATCAACAGCAGCACTGACATGAAATATTCAGAAGTGAACCTTTTAAGTCACGTAATTCTGTAAACGGGTTAGCTCTGCTCTTTTCTTGGAACAACTGATTTGTATTCAGTACACAACGAAGAGCTACACTGGCATTAAGTGCTTGTCCAACACCATGAGTTTTATGTTTTCACTGTACTCCTTAAATTACATAGCCTAAATGCTTGTACAAAATACGCATATAAAATAGCATACTTACAGGGAGAAAAATATGAATCAAATTAATTCCAGGCAGTGAAAGTTATTTTTAACTCCTTCTGGTGGTTCGAAATGAACTGAGGAAAAGAAACACTGAAGAGTCATTGCTGCTAATAGCACTGACTTAATTGCTTGCTGTGAGAACAAGACCTTGTGTGCCTTTGTTCCAGACCTATGTAGCAGCTGCAACAGTTTCATATTTGTTCGAATTTCCGAACAAATAAGCAGTAAATCAGAAAGCACCACCTGGCTGATGCTGCAGAATTGCACAGTCATGTATTATTAATTGTTTTTGTTGTTGTTGAATTCACCTTCTTAAGCCATGAATCTCTTTCTACAAAAATTTTGCAAAAGACAACTGCTGGCACAAAAAGCATAAGGGCTATGTAGAAGCCACAAGAGGACAGATGAATCCAGACTGATGAATGACAAGGAAGCAAGCTGCCTGGGGAAGATTTGAGCAATGGGCATGACACAGCAGAGAGACCTGCCTTCTTGTATTTCCACAAGCATTGCTGAAAAGGGGAACCTGGATGAGGAAATTGAAAAAGATTGTGAGGTAGACTGGCAGCCATCCACCAGCAGACAGAAAATTATAATATCCCCTGATAACAATTTTATCTACATGAAAAAATATGACAGGCATGTCTTAGAAATTACAGGTATGAAGAACATGAAAGACTTACATGAGGCAAGATCTTTTAGGCCAACTAATTGAAACACACACAAATTTTCAGGTCTAAAATAATGTAAAGCAACTTCAAAGCAAAAAATCCAATCCAAATGAAGAATAATTGCTGAATTAATGTTACTCGAGGAATTGAGTGAAATGTAATAATATATGTGCAGCAGGCTTGGGGAATGCTAGTACAAGAAGAACATACAGGAGAACCTTCAGGAAGGAGAGAGCATATGTATCACCTGTGGCAAATGCAAGGACAAATGGAGAATTAGGAGGGATTTAGATAAGCACCACAAAATGACCATGGCAATAGAAAGGCATAGGCTAAAGTGAGAGAAAGTGGTGATACACAGAGTGACTGTGAAAGAAGGCAGCAAAGAAGGTCGATTTCTTTTCTTGAGGATTGCCTAATCTATGAAACCCACCTGCTACGATTTTAATTTAGGCAGAAAGGTACAGCTGGAATAGGGAGACTGAAATAAGGCCAAGTGAGAGGAAGGCTGATTAATGTTTATTGAGTGGAACTGAAACATGTCTATGTTGCAAATGAACAGAAAGGGCACGAAGAAATGTAGCACCTCAAAAAGTAAAAAATACCAGTGTGGAAGTGGGAATCAAAGACAAACAGGGAAGAATTGTAAGGCAAAAGTGAGAGGGCCTAAGAGAGGAAGACTACCAAGAGAAGATCTGATGGAGATGACAGTGATGACAAATGGAGCCAAAGGGGAGAGAAGAGCTGTCTAAACCTATTTTTAAAATGGAAGAGAGTAGGAAATGGGAAGAGTAAGAAGGCATGAGAATGGCACAGGAGCTGACTACAAAGGATGCAGAAAAACAGCCAAGAGGAAGAACAGTCCCAGGTATGGAAGAATGAAATCAACAGAAACAGAACTAGAGAATGCATGATGAAATACACGAAGGTACCTCTTCTCTTTGCCAAAGCCATGAACGTTTTGCCAAAGTGTACAGTAGTTTACACGGGCTCAAAAAGTATGGAGATAACAGTAAGAAAATATATCATGGCATGGTAAGTAACAGCAGTGCTGTGCCAATAACCCTGGAAGTCTCTCAGCTCCAGAAGTCTTCAGCCACAGAGTGGTAATGCTCACGATTTGAAAACTACTCTACAGGTATGACTGCAAATATCCCTTCAAACCAACCAAAAGATCTGAGAGGGAGAAGGGAAGCAGGTTACCCACATTTCATGGAAGCCATTATTTTTTCCACCATTGTTCTGTTTTCTATCAGTCTTTTAGGGCTTCTCATACAAATACAACAGTTTATTCAACGAATCTGGTGAATGTGACTATCTCATTCTCAGCAAAACCAAAACATTTGGAACAATGCAGTAAGGGGAAAATTGAAACCTAATTTTCCATCAAAAGCCTAAATCTGTGCCTAATTACATCCTATGCAATGGCTCACTGAAGAACCTAAACTGTGCTATCTCAAACAGTCTTTGGGTTTTGTAATGCTGCCAAAAAGCTTTACGCTATTTCCAGTGACTGAGTAACAACTCCTAGATTCAGCAAACAATACAAGTAGTATACAAACACTCATCTGTAGATGTTAATTAACGTGCTACAGACTTCTAACAGAATTCTTGCTGCTCGCCAACAGTCCACACTTGCAGCAAATCAGTTTCTAACTTGCTGTAAGCATTGAAGGTATCTATACAAACTTTAACCTAGGAAATTGCAATTTTCAGCTCATATAACTTATTACAACCTAGAGTTGTTATGTGCTTGCCTGTTAATTTCAACAACATCTAAAAAATCTTTATACTGCATAAATAATGTATTATATCCATAACGACAAGATGCAGTATGCTGTATGATTGATTACCTTGGCATTTAGCTCCTGTGGGAACAACTTTTTGTGAAACATGGCTCTAGCTAACTCCCTGAAAATTACATTTTGGTAAAACTGTCTGAATGATCTAACTTAGGTGTGGTTAGACATAATGTTGTTAACATTACACAGGCAGGTACAAAATTTCACTCTTCATACTGTACTAAAGCAATGTTATTTTACATCCGTTTCTCAAGGAATCAGAGAGAGCAACATCGGGGGGATCAATTTAAATCAGTGATTTGAATCACTAATTATAAACCCCATTACAATCAGGGAACTTTTAATTCCCATAATATGTTACACATGTAATCACTGCTACATTTTTTTAATGCCACTACTCTGGGGCACAGTTGTTTTACACTGGACTTAACACAAAATGTGTACACACTATTTTATGCTAATTATTTGAAGTCCTAGTTTTTCCTTTTGCATTAGAAAATGATAAAAGAGACATCGCTTTTTTGCCAAGTGATTATTACTCATTTTTTAATCACGGTTAGTGTCAAGCTGACTCCTATTCCATCTGAAATTGAAACTGATTCCAAACAGAATTTTAATTATTTTCTAAAATACGTGTATTATATGCATATTATTAGGAAGTTACTAATTAAATAGAACCATCTTAAATACAGCAGATACATGGAGGCAAAATTAAGTTGATCCAAGTAGATGCTGTATTGTAAGTCTGACATTTATGTAAACATTCTCTCCCACTAGCAAAATTTACTACTTCTAAGCATTGTATCTTAAGAGATTTTGGTACGGCTAAAAGACTCAAATCTAATTTACATTCACTGGCTGAAGGAGGATGGTTAGAACAAACAAAGATAACCAGTTCCTCAAATCCTAACACGTTTTTGAACTTTTAATGGCACCTTGCATTTAACTTATCAAATGTATCAAACAAATAAAGTATTTCAGAACCAGGAAAGGATACAACTTGTTATGAGAAAGCAGTTAATTTTCCCTGTTAATGTTTGTTCTCTAAATCACATCTATATCTGAAACTTAATCAGCAACCTTATTCTTTGAACCATTTTGAAGATTTTTCTAGTAGATTTTTTATAGGTCATTCCTTAATACTTGTATTTTATCCATCATCTTTTAAGTTCTCAAAAATAAAAGAATGTATCTAACAAATTAAAATTTTAGTAACTCGTTGTTATTGAGCTCATGATTTTTATCTATCATGTTATTAATAAATATAAGATGGGGTTTTCCCCATTCCCCCAAATATTTGCAATATAAGTAGAACATGTGAAGGAAAGGGAGACAAGAAGGATAAATATTAATCTTACTGATTTGAAAAAAATCATAACATGCTTAGAAAGCTGTCAGGAGAAGTAATTTTAGCCTAACTTTACTGCTCATTCTGAACTCCAGTGTAAACTGCTCAACTGCTCTGCTGACTTTCTGGTATTACACAATCTGCTTGCAATTACCACTTGCCATCCATCACTAAGTAGTGGGGACAGGAACAGCAAACTGAAAACAGCAGCCACTGGCTTGAGTGTTGACACACTGCCACATATTGCCCTGCTGGGGTGTTTCATCTCTGGCAGAAACAAATGTTTAAACTTACTACGCTTACTATTTCCTAAACTGCCCAAGGGTCAGACAGGGTTTCCTGCAGCCACATTAATTCCTCCTTGAGACTCATCCTCAAGGATCAGTTAGCAGTCATTGGTCTTTAGTATTTCAATCTTGACGAAAATCTGAAGGGAGCAACCATAACACACCCCAAACATTGAAATTCTATTCAAATGCTACTTTCCCCTGCGGTGTATGATTTAGTTTTGCATAATTCTTCAATTCTTGAGCTAATATGAAAACCAACGCCTTTTTTGCTTGGAAACCTTTTACATCTGTTACGTTAAATAAAGACAGACAAATAAAAGAACTGTCACTTTTAAACTGATTTCAGAGATATTGCAGTATTTCTCCACTGAGAAATGGTGGGCCCTAAGTGCTTGGTCCTCTTTGCACAGTCATGTATCTGTGCAAGGGGAACATTTTATTTTTAAAGTAGGATTTTTGCTCTCTTCAGGACTACAAGTCTTTGCCACAGACAAGTGTAGGATTTCAGCATTATGGAGTTGCTAAAATTATTTCTGCCTCAGAAGAGCAACCTGATTATAAAATCCAATTATGATTTGATTGCATCCACAAACCTATCTCCTCATGCATGTATCTTAAATGGCTTAAGCTTACTTTTTAAGTTCTTGCAGATTCACAAAATTTTGAGGATAAAATTTAATGATCTATTGAAAATTAATAAATAATTTGTTATATCACATTGTACTTGGCATACAACATTAGCACACAGAACATATGCTAGAGGTACTGTGAACTGAATATCCTTGTTACATTATGCATGACTTTCCAAAGCACTGCGTACATAATATCCATCATGAAATTCAGAATATATAACTACATTTAGAAAGAAGTGTATTCAGACCTATGATCAGCATTCTGACATCTGCAGTTATGAGTTTTAATTAAACTTGCTTTTGTATTGTCTGTTTTAATTAAGTAAGTACAGAATCCTGCTTTATACATTATGTATAAGTAAAAAAAAAGATTAAAAAGTAATTTGTAGATGCCTTTTCTTAAAGGCATAATTCAAGTCACTGTTCCATAACTTATCTTCACTGTGATGAAGAGGCAAACTGCTGAAGGTGATCAGTTTCTTTGAGAGCTTCAGCACCTTGCTGGCTATCCATTTCAGCACCCCAAATACTATTTCCAGTGACAACTGGAAGCTGATAAATGAGATCAATGGGTGATAGAGGGCAATAGATTATTTGAAAATGTTTTTTCCCCCAGGAAATAAATTATCAAAAACTAAACCCAAAACCATTCTTGGACATCTCTGATACATCAGACTAACCACTCATCCAACAAAAAAAGCACTGCATTTTGCAGCAAATTTATCAAGTATTGTCCCTCTAAATATTCTGCTCATAAAATGAACTGCTTCTAATTAGTCTCAGGCAAGAAATGAAACTAGAAGTGACTCGGACAACACATTACCATAACCAAATACTTCTCCAGCAAGGGAAGGAATTCTACTTAAAGGATTCAGTATTTTATGTTTCAGGACACCTGTGAGAATGATGTACTGACACTACGACACAAAGGAGGGGTAGGTTGTAGTTGGTGTGTTCTGTTTTTTTTACCATCGTAATGCTTTTCTTCAAAGGTTACTCCTACACTTCCAGGAAATAGTTCTCATTAAGAGAGACTTGTACTGTAGAATTCGCATTTTGACCTGATTAACTACCTTTTCAAAAAAGTCCAAACCAAAATTCCTTGGAATCAGCACATTTGTATTTACAAAATCTACATTACTCCTTTGGTATCAATCAAATGCACAAGCACAGATTTACTGGCTAATGTATTAAGTAGAAGCTGAAAGTAACTGTCTCTTTGATAAACAGCTTTATCGGAAGAGCTGAAAGCTGTTTTCCTGCTGGAGAGAAACATACTTAGTTATCTAAGAGAAGAAACCAAGAACTTCAGATTTATGTGAGCAACTTCACTCCATTTTCTGAAAATCAGATAGGTAGAATGCAGCACCTATTAAAGTTTTGGTACTAATTCAGGGGAAATGGTGCTTTAAACTGTCTTTTTTTTTCTATCTCTGCAGCAATCTGTACTAGAAGAAAATTCTGATTCTGCATGTGCTTTTCAACATATCTAAACACTTCTTGCTTTTCTTACTAGTATGCTGGGCATAGTCATGCATTGGTACAAAGAAATATCAAAACTTTTTGTGTGTTTTAAGGTGGGTAAACAAACATCTTGAACAGATGACAGTCACAGACAAAATACACAGCACTTATTAAATATTTTCAAGAAGCCAAGATTTTGTGCAGAAAATAATCTGAAGGATGAGTCAAACTCTTCATAATATTTCTTGATTATATATTTCCTGTAACAAACATGAGCACATGCTGACAAAATGCTGGATATACATATACAGCACAAAGCAAGTAAAATGCATGGCCGCAGTCACTTACCCTGTGTTAAAGAAGAGTTATTTTAAAATGAAGATGCACCAAATTATATACCATAGCTTTTGGAAAGAATGAGACATGAAAAACAATAAACCTCCTGTATGGTAAATACAGCCAGTGACTACATGACATACAAGAAGTGCTGCACCAAAATGTTTTTACTGCTGCTCCACTGACATCTCTGAATTTGAACAAATGCGGCTCATTAAGATGAGGCAGAATAAAAAAAACCCTGAAATGGAAGTTTCCAAAGTGTTCCACTTGCAGGTATCTTATTTATGACTTTTATTTTCTTTCCTACACAGGCAGAATGGGAAGAAT
Source organism: Chaetops frenatus (assembly GCA_013400775.1). Classification (NCBI taxonomy): domain Eukaryota; kingdom Metazoa; phylum Chordata; class Aves; order Passeriformes; family Picathartidae; genus Chaetops; species Chaetops frenatus. Next base: position 94,297 of record VZTR01019432.1, on the reverse strand, counting down.
CAATGTATTGTATATGTTGTAAAAAGTCTGAAGAGGTTTCAGTCTTAAAGCCCTGCTTTCTCCAAAAGGTGTAGAAGAGTTAAATAAATAGCCTAAAGAGAATAATTACACAGATGGGTAACACTGCAATTTTAGAGGAGAAAACAAGAGTCATCATAGCACATTTGTACAAAATGTAGTTGACAGCAGTTAATTCTGGAACCTTTCCAACACTGAGAGGATGCTGATACTTTTTATTTTTCCTGAATGGCGATTTGAGCAGAGGAATGGTGTTATCCCATGTATGTGTTCAACTCCCTGGACCCTATTCATATTGCAACTCATATATATATATATGTGTGTCTGTGTGTATACATTTGTAAGAGTATTATATAGGCATTTGCATTCCTTCACAATGTGCACTCACAGCCCAGAGAGCCAATAGTGTCCTGGGCTGCACCCAAAGCAGTGTGGGCAGCAGAGCCAGGGAGGGAATTCTGCCCCTCTGTTCTGCTCTGCTGAGACCCCACCTGTAGTGCTGCATCCAGCCCTGGGGTCCCAGCACAGGAAGGACAGGGACCTGTTGGAGGGAGTCCAGAGGAGAGACACTGAGATGATTAAAGGGACTGAGCACCTCTCATATGAGGAAATTTGAGAGAATTTTGATTATACAGCCTGGAAATGAGAAAGCTTTGGGGAAACCTTTGCAGCTTTTCAGTACCTGACGGGGGCCTGAAGAGGAACTTCTCATAAGAGCATGCAGGACAAGGGAGAATGGCTTCAAACTGCAAGGGGGCAGATTTAGATTACATATTAGGAAAAAATTCTTTACTGTGAGGGTGGTGATGCACTGGAACAGATTTCCCAGAGCAGCTGTGGATGCCTCATCCCTGGAAGTGTTCAAGGCCAGGCTGGATGGGGCTCTGAGCAACCTGGTCTAGTGAAAGGTGTCCTGCCCACGACAGGGGAGTTGGCATTGGATGGTCTTGAAGGGCTCATCCAATTTAAGCTATGCTATGATATGCTTTTTCAGCAGCTCATATGTTTGTGGAAGAGACTTAATGCTCATTGTTTTTCTCATTTTCAAAAGCAAAGAATTAAATGGAATTGCTCAATATAAGTATGCATGCACAAGCTGGCATTGCTAGAATTGTATCAGGCATTAGAGAGAGGGTCAAGAGAGATCCACACTGTTCCAACAATGACAGCCTATGGACCAGCAGACTAGTCGCTCACAGATGTCATACAGAAGCCTGACCTTCCCTCTGCACACTGACCTGAAAAATTTTTCTGATGTTAAAGAAAAATAACTGGCTAAGAAAAAGTGAGCTGCACATAAACGGATCCCTTTTGTGCTTTTGTAGCTTTAACATAAATTTCACTAACCTCATTGAAATTATCATTACTAATTTAACAATAATAATGTTGGCATCTGACATTTTCAAGATTTCTTTATTGCTTTTAATTACCTGGTCTATTATTCTTTTAAACTCAACTACTTTCTGTTTAAACTGTTAATAAGAGCAATGATTTACTATATCATATTTCAGGTATTTAGAGAACACCTGCATAGCTACACCAATGAGACATTTTCCTACAGTCAGGTAGTTGAATTTAATGAAAATATACAAAAAAACCCCAGTAGGCTACACTGGAAGGGCTGAAAGACTGATTAGGTCAATGAACTCACACATAAGAAACAAAACTAAGTTTATTATCCATTTCAATTTGAATCAGCATGCCTGCTTCTTGAAGAGTACTTCCAACCAGAGATAAGCATAATTTTCAACAAAAAAAAAAATCTCTTCATAGGAAGTTTTACCTTATCTGAGGCTGCCCAGAACCACAGTAGGATGGGACTCCCTATGGACCAATGCAGAAGAATATACAATAACCATTTAAGTTAACTTCAGGAACAGGTGAGCTTCCTTGACACTACTGCACGGCTTAGCACTCCTACAGAGATGGTCAGCAGCAATCTTATGTCAGAAGATTAGCTGAACATCTTAATGTTAACTCATTCTTAATTAAATGAACTGACATCTCTCCATCAGTAATCAACACCCACAATGTAAGTCATGAGCAGAAAAGCAGCCAATTTCCAGTTAGGACTGGTTCAGCGGAAACAGGTATACTTGCTTTAATCTGCTGGTTTTAAGTGCTAAAATGGGCATATCACCTATCAGATATTACACACAGCTGATCAAATTACCAATCTAAACAACTTCTAAAATCAAGTTAAGACAAAGTACTCATAATTGTGGATATATCAAACTGACCGGTATACTGCTCCCTGAGAAGCCTAGTCTTTACTTCTTTTTGCTCTGTGATTACTCAGGTAGTGTTGCTTTGTGTGTAAAATTCAAAAAAATGTTTGTGTTTAGTGCCCTACCTTTAATCCTTGCTTAGATGATGCTGAAAAGAAGACTAGGCTCAATTGTTCTTAGCTAATTACTCAAATAATTATTGGCTTTTACAAGAAATCCTGGTTTTAAGTGTTAATTCACAGAGTGTGCACTTATTCAGTTACTTAAACACTTGAAAGCATCTTCAGGATCGAACAAATTTCTCATGGCTTTGTCACAAGCTGTCTTAAGTTTAGCAAATTCATCTGAACAGACAGGCCAGTTTCATAAAATAAAGGTGCCCCTTTAATGGAAACAATATTTACACTGACTTGTTGAAAGAAAACAATGAGCTGTAGTCCTAAAAATCAATGTGCAACTTGATAAATATGATGGGCTACTACAAATGTGCTGAATTAAAAAAAAAAAAAAACAAAAAACCAAAAGGCTGCGTTTTTTCATTTAGTCTCCTTGCTGAGAGATGGGAAGAAACCTGTAAATTCAAGTTACAAAACCCATCTGAAATATCTGAGACAGGCTGTGATTCCAACGATTCTTTCTTTGAAAGCACCTTGTACAGGAGACCTGTGCCTTTTCACTGTTCAAATGTTTCTGGCTGCCCACTAATTAAAATTAAATTTAAATTAAATCAAATCACCCCTATTAAATGGTCTGTGATTTAAGACTAAAAGATATATTTCAAATAGAAGGATATTTTACTTTATATTAAGAAATCTTAATACTTAGTCAGCCACTATGTGACATAGTCAATTTACTGCTCCGGGGGTGTCAGGTTCAAGCATCTCTGCTAGGAAGTCCACAGTGTTTCACTGAAGAGGTAGCTACAAGAATCAATTGTAGTATTATTTAATTTATAATGTTGCAACACTCCAAGAAATATACTACAGAGTAGGTTTTTTATTAATACCTCACATAAAAAAAATAAATTAAAAACTGTTACCAGCATACAACTATTTTTGTGCAGTTAAAATTAATGAAGCTGACAGGAAGGCATATGCAAAAAACAGTCTAATTTGTTAAAAAATTATTCAGGACAACATTTGGATGACTGGAGGCCAGAGCAACACCTTCAACTAAATGCATTTGCACCAAGCCACTTGCTTGACATCTATGTTTTCTCTTTATTTCTACAATGTGCTACCCCGTAGACTGATGTTTGTGCATTCTTTTCAACTGGAGCTGAATTTAAATAGGCAAGCTCACAACCATAGAAGAAATAAACCATTTCAAACTGCTAGGGCTTTTAACATCAAGAAGAAATCACCTACCAGTACACAAAAATAATGTCAGGATTAATCATTTCAGCTTTTTTCTTGTCTGATTATATATATTTATGTAATGGGAAAAGTGAGAAATTAGAACACCTACTCCAAGCATGGTTTCAGGTAATTGAGATTAAAGTACAAAATGTCTGAGGCAACTGGTTGTAATTTTTATTTAAATTCTGATACCACCTAAACAGTGAGTATCACATCCAGAGCAAGAATATTTATAAGCAGTACCATGTCAAAAAGGCCACTACACCAACATCTTTATCTTTTACTATGTGGAAACAATTCAATTGCTTGAAAACAAAATGTAGATGGCATCAAAATTCAACTAACGTGGGAATGGAAGGCACAGGCAGGCATTCCATAACAACCTTGCTACCACATGCTAAAATGCTTTTCAAAACCTTGCAAGGGAAAGCTCAGATCCTGCACAAGAACCAAAAAATAAAACTTTGGAATGCCTCAGAAAAGTTCTTCCTTGTTCTTATCAAAGCTAGGAATTTGTAAAGGGACATTTTCAGAGGGTGCTGTTCCTCTAATTACAGAGCAAAACAAACAAAAAAATCCCCCTCAATCCTCATGATTCAGAAGGAAATAAAGAGATACATAAAATATCTGGTGAAGGTTAAGTCTTGAACTCAAGAGCAAAATATAGCCCTGAGGTATGTCTAAAAGACTAAGTTCTCCTCAGCAATATTGTCCAAATTCAGTTTCCAGAGGAAACAGGAAGTCACAATCAAAATTTAACACTGGAACATATCACTACTATATTAATGTGAAAGACAAACAAATAACTTGCTTTTAACTTTAGTCCTAACTTAATAAGCTGATCATGGAAGTCAACCAATGTATCTCATCCTGATTATTTTAAATGCAGTTTACTGATACAGTTTTTGATAGCCTGTCTAACCACCTGACCATCGAAATACATGCCATTGGTATGAATAATTTTAATTGATTTTTAAGATCACTTTCAGCTAATAAATCACTACTTTTGTTCAGAGACAGTTGTATTTCTACTGTGAAGGTACTTTAAAATATTTTTTGTACACAAACATATAATACAAGAAGATTTTGATTTGGGAAAAACCCAGCCTACTATTGTCCAAATTAATACTTTCTACTTTTTTCTGTAAAATTAAAGTTTATCATCAGATATTTTAAAAATGGAAAACTATATTCAGGTTCTCCTTTCAAAAATGCATTTAAAAAGTGCTTCCATAAAATCAAGGCCTTAGCTCCAGTAGTATTAGGACAGAATTTTTCATTTTAAATAGCTTTCAAAGCTACAAGACAGGACAGATGAATAAACTTACAAAATAGATATGCAATGGCCAGAAATGGAAAAAAAAATCCAAAAAAATCTAGTAGTTATTCCTCAAACTACTAGATATTGTCTGATGATTATAAGGAATATTCCTATGTAAATCTATCTCACTGCCTTTTAAAAACCATTCCCAAAAAAGATGACTCATGAGGATGCTTCACAAACAACAAGAAAGCACAATTTCAAGTGGTCTGACTTCCCTGAAGAGCTTCAAAGAATCCTCTTCCAAAGGAAGAGTTCAGAATATTTCAGGCAAACAGTAAAACATAAGTTACAGCCTCTACCCTCGCCTTCATATGTACTACAGAAGACACCCCTCTGTATCCAGAGCCTTGAGATTTTTTCAAGCATTGTAAGCAGCATTTCCTATACCTTTGCAATTTGACTTTCCAAATGAGAGTAAAATCTATTACTGAGCTTGAGTACCATGCTTTTTCTGTTCTGCTGGACTGACACTGTGATGAGCAAACATATTGCCATTCAGGGAATAGTGGCATAAAAACACTGGCAGTCAATTAATGAAAAGCTAAGAAGGCTATACAGTACTGTAATTCAAAAGGATGAACACATTTATAAAAACACTTCTTGCTTTCAAGAAGCCACCATAATCCGTTCATATCTACACTTTTAATTGTAATCTGCACACATCTGACAGTTTGTATGGTTCATTGGCAAATAACTGACAAAGCTGTTGAAATTCTGATGCACTCTGTGTAACAACATTGCCTGGAAAACACTTACGGGAATACCTCTCAATAGGAAGATGATGTTACCAGCAAGAGTTACAGAGAGCAGTGGAAATCTGACTAGCCAACAGTTACTGGAAGAAAAGCTTGTACCACCATCACATCATGTATATATTGGAATTTCTTTTTAACTCCATCTTTATATTGTTTCTCCTTTTAAAAGCCCTTCAGATAAGAGAGAGGAGGGACTGTCAAGCAAGCAAGTAACTAGCATGACAAGGGGGAAAACTTGCTCAAATCTCTGCTCCAGCCTCATGTCAGAAACAAAGTCTGAGCAATTCACTCAATATCTCCCTCTGCTCTTGCCTGCACATGTGAACAGAAGTAAATCCTGATTACAGGCTGCTGTGAGGAAAAACGTACTGAAAGATCACGAGGCACTTAGTACTAGTCACAAGGTCAGCAAAATTTAGACAGTCTAACATCGTGGATAACAATTTATTAACATGTCAAAGTAGCATACAGGGAGGAGCTTTTCAGAATTCAAAACTAAATGGCAATTTAAAAATTCAGTCCATGGAGACTTACTTAATACTATTTTAAATAACACTTGCCTTCACCAGCAATGAGTGTTCTAGAAATACCTTCAGTTAGACTTATGGAAGACTCATTTGGTTTTCAAGCTCCTTACAGTAAGAAAGCTGTTCTAAGGCCAGCTTGGAAAATATGACTAGAATTACAGAGGATATTTCCTGCTCCTCCAGTAAGTTAGAAGGTTGCTGGTATCGCAATAAAGAAGTAGTTTATCACCAGCCTTTGACATAATTTTCCAATAGGCAACTTGTTATCGTTGTTTACAAATACTTAAAGTGCATGTATTTTAATTACAGTAAAATCACAGCCATAGTGGCTGATGGGCAAAGAGACTTCCGTGCTGACATCTCCAGCATTTTACAGCTGCCTAAAAGCAAAAACAGATGGAAAATATTTCCACTGAATGGTGAGGGTAACAAATGAACAGCTCTAGCAGCTATAGATGTACCTGATGTTTCAAGTTACCAATTAAGAGCCAGGAAGACAGTGAAAGGTTCTGGAAAGATGCTGTGTGGTTTTGCTTTATAGTGAAACACACCAGGGCAAAAATACCAGGGCAAGTAGCTCATTCTTTTTAATACTGTCTGTGACAGTATTTCATTCTAGTATTGAGCTTGTGACTCAAATATCTGAAAAATCCTTGAACTAGAAGTGACTCTCTGAGGACAGAACTATATTAAGACAATTTCAAACACGCTAAGCATCTAACTGCCAAAGATAATTTTAGACATCAGTATGCAGAGGGACAAAGCACAGTCCTATTCAACATCACCACAAAGCAGAATAAACAAACAAACAAACAACATAGAAAAGCCAAACTTGAAAATTTCAACTTCTTGCTGTGTGTTTGAAACTATTCTCTTGTACATATTCTGGAGATAATATTGAAAATAGTTGGAATTTGCTTTGAGATCTACATGATATACACTAAAAGGGATTATAGAACTGCAGAACAATTTATTTACAACCTAGATTTTTCACTATGGCCAAATCATCTTTGTCCAATAACAAACATAATTTCAAAATGCTCTCCTTTTTTTGGAATACTTCCAGACTTACTAGAAGAGGTTTCCTAGAGAAATTGTGGATTCCACATGGCTGGAAAGGTTCAGAGAAAGGGGCTCTGACCAACCTGATCGAGTGGAAGGTGTCTCTGGCCATGGCAGTAGAGTTAGAACCAGATGATCTTTTAAGACTGTTTCCAACCCAAACCATTCTTTCATTCCATGACTTCAGCAAACAGGGAAAGTCACTGCCACTACTTACTGAAGAAATAGCATGCTCTTCCCTCTGGGATCCTGCTGCTCAGGCTGTAGCCAGAAGATACACAGAATACATGAAACCAAAAGACTATGGCAGTGTTTCTCACACACAGCAAAAGTACAATGTTTATGAGAATTGGTATTTTATTAGTACTATTATTAATATTTTAGCTTCAGGCTTAAAATGAGACAGAAAACAACAGCACGATCAGTAGGAGTCACTGTACTAGATTAGAGAAGGAACTAAAACTCACTATACAACAACTCAAGCAGGCTAGAAAGTTTACACTGCACTTTTCCTTTCTCTGGAAGTTACTAAAAAAGAATACCAACAAGGATTAGGTGAATCACTCTCCTAGTTTCTAATTGTCAATTAGAAATGCTTCAGCAGATCCATTCAGACCAAAGCTGCTTATCTTCTACCCCAGCCAGGGGCACTCCCTGCGCACTTGTAAAATTACTTAGCTCTACCTCATTTCTCTAGAGGGACTTACAGACCTGCTCCAAAACTGGCATACTATTCACAGTCTGGAAAAGATTTCACTAGAGATTACCCATAAGTGAGCAGTGGGCTACCAAGTCAGCCATTACTTTTGTTCTGACTATCAAGAACCAGAACTGAACAAGATTTTTCTGATTCCTCGTGCTAGCATAGAAAGTTAAAAATCAGAAGCAGAAACAGCATCCTTTAACACAAAAATCCATCTTATATTAATAGATTTTAAGTTAAGGAAAGCCTTTAGAATAATATAGGTCTCAGATGGCCATAAAATGATCCTTGCATTAACTCAAGACCTGCTTTTTGAGACAGATCAGAGCCTTGGATTATACACTAATTTATGTATCTAATTTTCTTTTAACCATCTTTTAACAGGTGTAGTGATATTTATACATCTCTTAGGCACTCTTCTGGATATCCTTCCAGAAGTCTAGAATACTTTGATGCTACTGTGAATGCTCTTAGTGACAGAAAAAAAACCCCAAGCACTTCTGTATATGCAGGCTGTATTGCTCTTTTTAATGTTCTTTATGTTCCTACCAAAATGCCTTCTAGGAGTTTAATTCACTTGGTGTCTGACACTCAAATGCAGTTAGCAATTTGTAAAATTATAGAATCTGTAAAAATCTGAAAACAATTTCAACTGAAGACTGAGTTTGAAATGCAATGCCTAATGAATTACACAGGGAATTGTCTTTCAAACGCCTTTCAGAACAAACAATACAGGAGATTTTCTTTAGCACCTGAAAAACTCATCTCAATTATCTGTAGAAACGAATTAAGTATATCAACTCCTTCTTAAGCAGAGTAAATTAACAGAATTCATATGTTAGTTGGTGAATCAGATAACAGCACTAATCTCTTGCTCTTTGTCTACATTTAAGTGTTTTCTGAATGTTTTCAGTATCATAGGCATCATCAATTATGAGAACTGAGACATTAAAAAACAGTACAGGATGAACTCGAGCAGGAACTCACAATGATCCCTCACTGACTACCCAGCAAATGCTTTCAAGCCATTGCAGTCAGAGCAGCCCAGTCTCAGAAGAGCAATGGTTGTCTAGCTTTTAATAGACAAACACGTTTGTACGGTGAAGCCAGCCTCCTGCAAAGTATGGCCCCAAGCTTACTCCTCACCTATGTCCACATGGCAGCTCTGCAAAAGGGAAATCAAATACAGGACCTGTCTTTCTGCCATGGTATAGACAAACTGCATGTATAGGCAACATATGGAACTGGATGGAATTCCCCCACAAATAGACACACTAGAAAATTGCTTTCTGTGATGCAACACTATGACATCAGAAGTCTTCACCAACTGCATCATACAGTTGAATATTTCTGATAAGCTTCTAAGTAAACTACCTTCAAAGTTCATAAATTGTCTTCCTGTGTTGAGGCTGAAACAGTGATCTGGTCCTTCTGCCAAGGTACAAATCCAAACATCTTGGCCATATCAACCAATCTTAAAGACATGTCCATTTTTTATAGACTTCAAAACAAATTTTAAAGGCATGTTTTTCAGCATGACACCTTTTGTTTTCTCTGAACTCTGTCTGAGCCACTGTTGGGGTTTGGGTGTTCCCTTTTTTTTTTTTTTGTTTCTCTTCACCTGTGGAATTTTTTCCCCCCATCAGTTGCTAAGGGACCATAATGGCCGGGTACTTAAGGGGAACAAAAGAAGTGATTGAACTGAGGGAAACAGGTATTGTGAAGCTGGGAGAGGTTTTCTTCTCTCAGCAGGGTGGGGGTACCTTGGAGTTTGGGGCGGGCAAAAGGTTTGGCTGGAGGAGGGGACGGGACTCTTGCTCTGAGCCGCCGGGGAGAACGGTTGGAGGGGCTGCTGCTGCTGGACCTCGCCGGGAGAGCTGTTTTCTTCTGCTGTGGAAGGAGTCTCTGTCCGGAACCAGGACCTGTCACCATCTGTGTGGGTGCCCGGGATCCCTGAGTTTGCCTCTCCCTGCTCTGCTGGAGGCAGGGCTGCCGCTGCCC
>VZTR01019432.1:59496-82468 GCA_013400775.1 Chaetops frenatus | reverse complement strand
GCGCCACCAGCGCCCCCTACCAGCTGTGACTGTCACTGCATCAGAAGTGCCTGCGAGCTAGCAGGTTTCTCACTGGGTTCCTGCTTCTGTTTGTTGTTAGTGCCTTTGTAGCTGTTGTTTATTTGTTTTATTATAAATACTAGTAAAGAACTGTTATTCCGTTCCCCATATCTTTGCCTGTGAGCCCCTTAATTTTAGAATTACGATAATTCGAAGGGAAAGGGTTTCAATTTTTTTTCATTCCAAGGGAGGTCCCCTGCCTTCCTTAGCAGACACCTGTCCTTCAAACCAGGACAGCCACCATCTCACCTAACAATAACAGCATACCTAACTGACAAAATTCGGCATAAATGTTGCTTGTAAGATCAATCAGACAGCTTCCTAACCTCTATTTTTACCTCCTCTAATTTTAGCTCTTTCTTTGCTTTACATCTGTCAATTCAGGCCCTGTATTAGNTCATAATAAATAATTCATTTTACATAAATATATCTGAGTTGCCATCTTTAATCCTGTAGGACAAAGTTACTCAAAGNTGGCAAGGTTTTGGTAGCAGGGAGAACTACAGCAGGGACTTTTGAGAGAAGCCACCAGAAGCTTCCCCTCTGTCTGACAGAGCCAATGCCAACCAGCTCCAGGACAGACACACCCCTGGATAAAACCAAGCCCATCAGCCATGGTGGCAGTGCCTCTGGGATAACACAGTTAAGGAGGAAGAAAAACTGCACAACTGCAGCTGAAGAGGAGTGAGAAAATGTGCCCTGCAGACACTGAGTGCAGAAGGATGGGGAGAAAGTGCCCCAGCACCAGAGCAGAGATTTTCCTCCATGGAGCATCCACCTGCAGCCCATGGAGTTCCAAGGGGGAGGAGAAACCCACCTGTAGCCTGTGGAGAACCCCAGGTCACAGCAGATGGATGCCTGAAGGAGGCTGTAACCATGAGGGAAGCCCATACTCCAGTAGACTCCGGGCAGATGTAGCAGGACTCTTTGCCTTTGGAATGCAGTCAAACAACTCAAACAATGCCCTGTTTTGCAAGCTATAAATGGTGGGCTGAGAAGGGGCATCATGTGCTGGGTTCAGTGTTGAATTATGCAGAAACCAGTCTGCCTCACTAATTCCAAACAAACAACCTGGTAGTGAGCCAAAGACTTGGCAGATAAGTCCCTAAGATGACCTGAAGACATATGACTGGCAGTCAACCACTTTACACTGTGACAGTCCAGTCCACTTTCATAGGGTAAGTTCTTCTAACATATTCCATCTTGGAGTGTGTGCATGTAGTGGTTTCACATTAACCTACTCGCCTACTCACACCAGGCGAGAGTGTAGTGTAGTGGTTTTGTGAGAATAAGGATTAAGAGAAATGCAAAGCAGGCCTAAACTTCAAAGATAAAGATAGTTTATTAACAGAATGAGGCATCATGAGCCCATCGAGCTAGAAATAACTCTCCCTTGTGTTCCCAATCTAAGTCTATTTTCGACACCTCTATCTTAGCAGCTTGATCTACCTGCTCATTGTTTTGGTGCTCCTCATTAGCTCTACTCTTTGGAACATGGGCATCTATATGGCAAACTTTCACAGATGATTTCTCTACCCTGGTAGCGATGTCTTTCCACTCTTCAGCAGCCCAAACTGGTCTTCCTCTATGCTGCCAATTAGCTTTTTTCCACTTCTCAAGCCATCCCCACAGAGCATCCCCCAAGGTATTCAATGAGTTACAAAGAACAGTTCAACACCATAGCTTTACAAAAGATTTTCAGCTTAAAAGCNGTAGCTGCAGGCTGATCTCTCTCCCGGGGGGGGAGGCGGACAGAAGCGCGGCCCGAGACAGGGAGGGGCGGGGGCCGGGCGGCCCCTCTTGGAGCTACATTCTCCTCTCCCTCAGGCAGGGAGGGGGAGCAAAAGCAGCCCCACAGCAGCAGCAGCAGCACTGCCCGAGAAGGAGGAGGGGGGGGCAGCCGGCAGGGACCCGGCCACAGCCCCGGTACAGCCCCCAGGCCCAAAGCGGCCGGCCGGGCGCACGGAGATGTTCCCTTCCCTGCCAACGGAAGTCAAAAAAAGCTTTTAGCTTCCCGCTCTTAAAAATGTAAGTTTCGCAAAGACGTTTTCAATGTTCAAGTGGCTACATGAAGTGCCCATCTTAAAATTACCCAATCCGTGGGCTCCTCACCTCTGCTGGAAACTGCCGTGGCTGAAGTGGAAAAACAAATCTTTCCAGGAAGGGAAAAAAGCTGTGGGTGGTTGGGTTTTTTTGTTTGTTTGTTTGTTTGTTTTTTGTTTTGTTTTGTTTTGTTTTTTGGTGTGGTGTTTTTTTGTTTTTTGTTGTTTTTTTTCCAAACATGACACTGTATGAAGTTTCCTTCCTTGAAGCTGGAATGTCCCTTCTCAGATACTCCTTGAGGCTGAGTGAAAGAGATCTGCCCACAATCGTTGGTGTGGCAAGCTACATCAATCTCTATTTAATAACTTTCTTTTTGCTAGCTTTAATAGAATTGCTTTGATCCAGTCTACTATACTATACCAAATGGTACTAGTAGTTTTAGCTTTTATACTGTGTAGTAAATAATTCTGATTAAAATCTTCCATCTAATCATTTGTCATAATAAATAATTCATTTTACATAAATATATCTGAGTTGCCATCTTTAATCCTGTAGGACAAAGTTACTCAAAGCACTGACAGTCTGGGGCTAAGATCAGATCCAGCCACACCAAGGCTGCTCTTTGAGAAGAAGTTCAGAAAGGAAGGGGGCCCTCTCATGACTCAGTGGGTTGGCTTCTCTAATAAACTTTGTCTGAAGCTCCCCCTCACCCACAACAACAGGACCTGTGGCTCCATGGGAGAGGAGCCCACACTGGAGCAGGTTTGTTGGCAGGACCTGTGACTCTGTGGGGGATCCACACTGCAGCATCCCGTTCCTGAAGGATTGCACCCTGCGGAAGGGACCCACACTTTGTGAGGAACTGCAGCCTGGGGGAAGAACTCATGCTGGAGAAGTCCATGGAGGACTTTCTCCCCTGGGAGGCAACCCATTCTGGAGCAGGGGAAGAGTGTGAGGAGTCCTTCTGCTAAGGAGGAAGGAACAGAGCCAATGTGTGATGAACTGACCATAGCCACACTAAAGCCCACTTGTCCTGCTTGGGGGAGAGAACCCAGGATTGAAGTTGGGAAGGAAGTTGGGAAGGGTGGGGAGAAGGTGTTTAAAGATGTTTTTATTTTCTCATTATCCTACTCTGATTTGATTGGCTACGAATTAAATTATTTAAATAAACAAAAACCTTCAGTTTTCTTCACAGAGTTATGCTGCACAGGTGCCTAGGAAGGACAGATTTAATAAATTCTATGCATTTCTTAAGTTAGTAAATACCTTGAATAGTTATAATGACCCTTAGCACTACTTTTGTAGATACGTGGTCTGCTAGAATATTAGGTGAAGGGAAATTAAAAATGCTAATAACTTTTTGCATTTCTAACAGCACATGAATTTGCAAGGAAAATGGACTGAGAGTGCCATTTATTATGAAACTTAATGATCTTCATGAGTTTTCACCTTAAGTAGCTGCTCACGTACGTCATGTAAATGTACGTTTACTGTGACTGTAATTATTCACCTTCCCTTGTCCACTCAGAATTTTTCTTGCTGAAAATTTCAAAGCCTTAGTAGATTGTCCAAAAAGAATGAAGACAGGAGACCAATATACTTGTATAAACCACATCTAATCCTATTACACGTTGCTGACTGCCTTATGACATATGCTCAACTTACCTTTTTATCAGTTGCAACGCTTTGCTTCGCAAAACTGCTTATAAGAAAATTCTACTTATTTGCAAGTATTTTTCCTAAAGTATGGGGAAGGATCAGTGTCAATCTATAAAAATTCCTACTATGGCAAACTGTGAGAAAAGAAGCAAGTCCTTATACACATGCAGCTCAAGCTGTAGGAATTCACCTACACCCTGTGCAAACCTGGGACCTGGACATTGTAAAAGTGGTGTTTCTATAGGAACACTCCAGGACCCCAACCACAGAGACAACCAGAAGAAAAAGGGCCAGCAGGATGCTGCAGGGCCCACATGGTGGTGACTCTCCTTCAACTTACCTCTCTCTCTCTTTCTCTTCACCTTCCACTCCTCCCTGTACCTCACATTTACTGTTAAATAAAAAGTGTACTCTTTGACTTTGGCATATGGTCTCGTTTGCATTTTCATCTGGACAGAGGCATCTTTTAATACTTAAATCCTAGCAATGGCCCAGTAAAATATTACCAGTATATATTCATTTAATGGAGTGTCAGAAAAATATGAGACCTTACAGTATGAAGAAAACAAAACAAACAAAAAAAAACCCTACAAAACTTTTCCGCTAAAATACTGAGCACATTTCCTAAGGCTTTGCTACTAGATGATGCTATTATTTTTCTTCCTGTTATTCCCCTTTGCTTCTGCTCTTGGTTTCCCCACAGCAGAAAGTAACCAAATAGAAGCAACAGCAGCTTGAATTTAGCTCCTTCAAAAGAAACAGAAAAGAGGATAAGGAAACAGCAAGAGATAAGAAACCTGTAAATCCACAAAATGTTCATGAAAGACCAGAGTGAAAAACAAAACAAAACAAAACAAAACAAAACAAAACAAAACAAAAGAGTAAAAGGAAACATTAGGCCTTAAAGAAAGGAAACATTGAGGGAACCAATTCAGGAAGACACAGGTTCTAATGGACTCCATATACAAAATGGAGCTTCATCTAAAAAACGTATGAGCTTACCAGATTTCCCATGAGGTGTTAAATAACCACTTGTGTTAAGTTACTAGCTTGGCATTTCCTATTAAGAAACTGCTTGGTTTATCAATCCACCTGATAGTGTGAAAGAACAGAAAACTTATTAAAATCTCTGCACACTGTGGTAAAACAAGGGATACTGCATTATTCCTGGTATATTTGGCAAGGCTGGACTGACAAAACACTGAATCTTTAAAAACTCTAGAAAAAAATGTATTTGAGAGCCACCAAGAGCTTTTTCTTTCTCTTTTAATGCTCACATAAGATTCATCATAAAGCAACTGGAATCCTAGTGACTGCATGACCCCAGAGCGCTCTGAAAAACTAGGCCTCAGAAGAATTTTAAAATGCTGGCAACTGCAGCATTATCAGTCAGAATGCAGATAATGGTTTTCTGATTGCACAAATCAATTTTCATCACTTGTAGCAATTATGACTGCTATAGCAGCCTATGTACAATACTGCAAGCAACATGTTCCAAGAATATAAACAGGGGAATGCTGGGAAAACAGAATTGCTTAACTTAAAATTAAATATCACTACTTGCTGCATGAGGATGTCATCAAAACACATCTGAAAGATTACCCCTGCTCATCTGCCAATTAACTGATTCTTAAGTTCACATCTTGAACTTAAGATATGGAGAAATGGAGCAAAGTAGAACTCCTGCACCTGAGGTCTATAATCTAAGGAAGTTTCAAACACATAAGGAAAGCTGTGAAGCAGCGCAGAGTATTACCAGAACAAACCAAGGTGCGAAATAAACAAGTTTGAACAGTCTCATACAGCTTACTTGTGAAATGCAATCATCTGCACAATATTCATACAGATAGAACTGAGGAATGTGAATATACCTGGCTTTTCACAACAGAACAGAAAAAGATATCTCAATCCAGAGAGAATGCCCACTTCCTAAATAAAAGCTTTGTGCAAAAGCAGGTCATTATGTCTGCATTGTTTGGAGTTTCCCACTTCTCCGGGATGGGCAGAGGTGGAAAAGAGGGCAAAGATCTCCAGAAGTTCAGTTCCAGGCAGTTCTTCTGTACTGTGTTGATTATGGCATCAAAGGACTATGGTGAGCCAAACGCAAGAAGAACTCCACACTTACAAACAACAACTTGCTGCTCCACACATGTACAGAAGACAGCAAATTAGATTGGAGAAACAGCTTTAAATATTGTGCTTTAGAGGGAGAGAAATTTCAAATATTGGTTACTAAATACTATTAATGAGTAACATAGAACAGATGAACAAGTGAAGTATCATTACAATTAATTTCACATAGTGGTCTGTTTACTAAGACGAAAATGCTCAAAGAAAGGTTTATAACATTTTAGAACAGCTTTATTTTTTTTCCTTTTCATACTGTGGATCTGCTGCTCCAGCACTGTCTATTGCCTCGTATTCCTTGGCCAGAGTCAGGGAGGGGCAAAGCAATGTTTCATGTTCTGCTCAGACAAAGACTGTTGAAGAGCGTGTTAAATCAGTGAAAAAAATGAACAAGAAAATTTTGAAGCCAAGAAGAAATGATGCCACTAATTTACATATAAATTCCAAATCACAATGAAGTGGCTAATTATGTTTAAACTCTATACTTGCCACCTTTTCAAGAGACCATATACAAAAATGAAGTGCTTACATACTGAAGGACAGTGATCACAAAGCTACACCCCAGTGCTTCTTCCCCATTTAAGTTTACAGAACATGGTGATACACAGTTACAGTGAAAACATTCCAGAAATGCTGAAGTGGAAATCTAAAAATCAGCCGGAAAGGCCTTTGCCCTGGAATATATACGCTTGCACTTTACAATGCACTAAGAGCTCTTCTATGGGTTCTTGCATACCTACTATTTTTCTAGATATATGTATGGAATTGGAGTATGTTGCCTGAATTGATAAAGTGTGTATTCAAACGAAAAAATGCATACAGCCTTTTCCACTGGAGCCTAATCATTAGCCTCAGAAAGGCATCTGTGCAAGACTAGCAGAGCTCTTGAACTGCTTTCCCTGTGCTCCACCACCCTGTTATATGCAGGCAGGAACCTGATGGTGGAATCCTGCTCCTCATATCCACAGAGACAGGCAAAGAGTAAATATGAAACAGAGTAATATATACCTCCCTTGTTCTACAGAGGGATGGATCTGAAGGAGTAACTCAAGGAAACACTCAGTTCTTTGTTGAGCCCCATCCAAGAGCTTGGGTGGAACAGTGCCAAAGCATTCCTCAATTCTACAACTACCAAGAGTTATTTGTAACTATGTGGTACAAATAAATTATTACAAATCCACATAATTCATGAGAAACAGTGAAATGCATACTTATTTCAATTTGTAATTTTCATAGCCTAAACTTTCAATAAAAAAACCTGAGGATTTCTTTTCCCCCCAGAATGCCAAAATATTATTGATTCTGAAATAAATAACATGGTATCATCTTTAACACATTGAAAGCTCTGAAGCTCAGCAGCTGTCTCCAAAGGTCCTGTTCCAATGCTATCAACTTACACAGACATTCTAAAAACAAAAGGTTTTCCTGAAGAACAGCGAATTAAACAGTGTAATCTTCCTGGAGCCTACTGGAGAAATTTCATCAGTGCTGCCCTAGAAATTTAAAACAATCATTTACAATCAAGTAAGACAATAACCTTTGTGCTCCCTATCATGCCAAAAATCCTGTTACTCTGCTCTTAAAAATCCGTATTATATCTTTCATCAAAAGCTCCCCTAGAACTGCAACCCACCAAAATTAGAAAAAGACCCCAAAAGTTTGAAGAAAAAAGAAGCTTCCTCTCTTTACCATAACATAAATGTACAAGTGAACACAAGCACAGTAAGGAAGATGCACTTGAGTTTATCCACAGTGCATCCACCTCATCCCGGCAGACCTTCAGGGAATAAGAGAGCATTTGCAAGGTCCACAGTCCCACTACTTTGTTTCAGTGCTAGGCCTATGAAGAAATTTCCTCAGTTACTAGTAAAACATCAACTTTTGGCACATAGAGCAGCAAACTCTCACCGCATACCATATATGGTTAAAAATAACATTATACTCACAAATTTCAATTGCTATAGCCATGGTCAATTAGTTTAAATGGTCAATCTGATAAATATGTTTGAAATCCTCAGTGTGCTGTTGGGCTGCAATGAAAAGGTTTACAGAAGCATGGGTAATTGGCAAATCAATCCATCAGAATCCTTAGTTGGAACTTGTTCAGGGTCACAACACCGAAATATTGGTTTAATCATATAAATTCTTAATTGCAGAAAAGACAGGACTTATTACAGCTTTACTTAAAGCAATTTAATTGTTATAATAACTGGAATCAATGTTATTTTCAGAAAGAAAAATACAGATACCACTTCCATACAGGTACATGGTAATACCCATTTTCAAATATTAACTTAAATATAGTAGAATACTTTGATTTTTTAAAATGTTTCAGCATACAAGTAGTTCAGAATCAGGAATTCATTTTCCATTTCACAACTTGACTTTGAAATGAAATTACTAAATTAGTAGGTTAAGATGTTGATATCCTAAATTACTCTGTTTATTCACAGAGCTTCTCGGGGAAATTCAAAACACTCAAACCTTGCATTGAATAAATAAAGCTACTTACAGCTTCTGGATATGCATACGGAACACAAGAGTTAACAGACCAGAACTACTTCTAAACTAAGGTAAATGAAATTGTTTTAAGAAAGAAGTTTGACTTATTAAAAGGGATCAAATTGACACAGTAATATCAGTTGTAAGCTCCCCACACTAAACATACTGCAAGATTTTGTAGATGAACAAAAGTGCCATTACCTAATGTTTTTCTGTTCTTTGTGGTTTTCAGAATAAAAAAAAATTATTGATGAAGAATAATTTTTAGTCCTTTGCAGTGATTGTTAGACAGCAGTAACAAGCCTGTCCTGAGGCTACACCAGCACAACACAGCTCTCTCCTGCTTACGAACAACCAAACTTCGTAATCTCAACATCCTCCAGACCATCAAAATGATCTGGTCCTGAAACCCTGCTCCAGCTCCAGACATCACAGGGAGCTAAAGCAATGCCTCCTCAATACCATCCATGAGAGGGTCATGAGAAGTGATCCAGAATAATACATCATCACCACTAACCATCCATGACACTTCCACAAGAATACTCAGTGACTTCAGTGATCTGGGGGATTTGGGAACCTGAATTCACAGGAGGTGCAGGCCAAATTCCTCCTTCACTCTTTTCCACACTGAAATTACTGTTCACATTCACACAGAATCCAGCGTCTTCAGACTAAGCACAAGCTATGGCCTGGATTTCAAGAAAAAGGAAATTCAATGCAGAAGCAGAGGTAACATAAACCCAGTAACTACAGGAATGATCCACAATGGATGGAGAATTTTCATGATATTCTGAAGTATATATTTTGATGAGTGGATTATTAGCCACAGCTACCCGGATCTGACCTCCCTTTTCCCCTTTAAATTTTGCCACATGGTGCAAAGATTTCTTGAGCTACATTTGGCAAGTGTATCTCAAATTCCATGAGGGTGCTGGAGATTCAAACACAATGGTGGGTTTAAGCATTTTTCTGGTTAAAATCTCAACAGAGCATGGTACAAGGTGCAGAAAAGAGAATGCTGTATTGAGCATTATAGTTTGCAGTGATGTGATACGGGCAGGTATCAATCAATGCCTGGATTTCCCATACCTTTAAGTATATGCTCCCTGCTTACCCATATGTATTTTGTAGATGTGGCCACAGCAGAAAGATTCATTGTGACTCCAAAAAATCTTAAATTATATATACAGTATATATTTGGTAAAATCTCATAAGCAAGCACTAATTCCTGTGGGAATAGCAAAATATATTAGGGAAAGAACAGGACAGAAAGGGAGGAGAGAAGCTAAAGCATTATCCTGCTCTTGCTATTGATCTTCTAATGTTCTACAATTATTCAGCAAGCATTCACTCCCAAGAAAAATGCCCCTTACAACCAAGCTCTTGGATTTCTTCCACAAGTCAATATTCCAGCTGGGTAAGAATCCCCATCCTCAATTTTGTCCAATGAAAATAGGAAAAAACATCTCAGTAAGGAATATGTGTTCAAGCTGGATTTCCCTAAGTTTTCAGCAGGCTACATTTTTCCTATGGACCTCGGATAAATAGCCTCTGCTGTGCTAGTCAGAGCTTTTATAGGTTTTTGTTTTGCTTAGGACACCAGCATGGTATAAGTGCTGTAGGACTGCCAAAACCTGAATCGATGCATCAAACTGCCATGACTGAGCAAGGTTTACCTCCTGACACTGCTTACAGATGATGTCCAAACTACTTCCAACAGATAGCAATCAATGCCTTCTTTTAGGGACTAGTTATCACTTCCTGCACAATGCTGGAAGCTGACAGTTGAGGATCACCTAGCATATCAGTGCTAGGCAGGGAACAGCACTTTCTCCTGACTCCTGCTCTGCTCCCCCACCCTGAAGCACAGACCTGTTTAGCTGTTCCCAGAAAATTCCTTTCCTGCAAAAACAATTTTCTTTAAAAGAATCCAAAATCTTCCTCACTTCATAATTCTCAACACATCAATAGCGCTCTAAGGCATCAGGGTAGCAAAAGAATAAAATCATTAAAGGAGAAATACAGTCCTGTTTAACTTCATTGCAAGCTAACAGTTGCTAGCAGCACAAGGACCTTTAAATACTGGTTGAAACCTGAAAGTCCTTTATGTAGACGAAGAAATCAGTATGTCTAGACTGTACAAGAAAAAGTGGAAAGCCACAAGCACAGCATGGATATCCTGCTCAGGGCCAGGATCTGGCTTCACTGTGTAACACCCAGCTCCTGTCCCAGGGCAGCTGTCACTGCTGCTCAGTGCGTTACTTCTTGCCTAATTTTCTCCAGAGTATCTTCAAGTAAACAGTACAGAAATTGGTTTGAGGGCTTGAGGACTGTAATTTAATCAGTACTGAGTGAGGACAAAGTATGTGCTTCTTTTATCTTAAAACACTACATTTGTAAATATCACATCATATTCTCATAAAATGGGAGACAATTAAACATCTTACGATTAAAAAATGGCAAAACCCTAAATTTCTTGTGTTTCTTCAGTAAGAATATATGAGAGGACTTTTAAAATCTGTTTTCACAGCCTTTTGCATGAAAATTTAATTAATGGTCATAAATCCCTATAAATACTTTCTCCAAAGCACCCTTTAAGAGTCTTCACTTCTTCTTCAGTTTATTTATTGCATTTATCCAAGGTGGAGTCAATAACACTGCAGCTACCTACTCATCTAATCTCCAGCTCAGGCACACTCAGCAGAGCGTGCCAGAATTTGGTTAGTCAATTCCAGTTGCAGCAAGCCTGGCATGACAAAGGCTGAGCAAAATCTTCCCTGCAATTGTTCCTGCAGCACCAGAGGAAAAGGGAAGATGTCCTCCTCTCCTGTGATTTATCTTTTTTTTCCCCCCCTAAATTCACAAATAATTATTATTTAATAGTAAGAATGAGAAAGTAAATTTTTGTTTTGCTCATGTCAGATCTGGTGGGCTATGTACTAGTGAAAGACAGCAAACAAGACTTTGTAACCCAAGGAGTTTGCAACCTGAGGGAGACAGTTAATAAAACAAACAAGGGGATAAAGCAGATAGATACGGAAAACAAATTATGACCACAGCTGCTTTGAAGTGTCTGGCTACTCATAATTGTTGATCTAGTCCTTTTCTCCAGCTGCTAAACAGAATCAACATGGCTAAAAATGCCTTTTCCACTTTCTTGGCTCTTATTATTTCTTTCCCTTCTAAGAAAACATTACTAATTACCAAAGGAGTAGTGTATGGCAGAGTAAGTGGGTCACAAGCCATATTATGAAAGCACTAGTGAAAATATTAACATTTTTTTAACTCCTGATTTAGGGTGCATATATTTTCTAAACTGGTTTCTGTTCCAATAGTTTCTGTGTTTTACTGTTTCCTCCTTCTTTATTCCCCTGGGTACCTTGCAGGAGGTGCTTGAGTCATATCCCACACAGACTATGGAGAGCTTCAACTACTCTGGTTTCATGTCTAAGATCCTGTGAAGCAGGGAGTGTTCTTAATTCCTCAGACACCCAGCAGACAGAAACTGGTACCTTTATCTACTGTCTACTGCTCCCTTCCATTTCCAGGCATGAATGGTCCAGGTCCAAGCTGGCAGCCTTTCCCAGAAGAAGTGTTTTCCCTGAAATGAGCCACACTGAAAATGACAGGACTCAGCTGCACAGAGTTCTGGCAAGAATAGCCTCCAAACAACAGAAAAAGCCCAACAGTTTTCATCAAGGAGACATGTCAGCTCCTGAGGCTTGCACCTTCTTGCAGAGAGTGAGCTAGGTGCTTCAGGAATAAAATGAAGTCAAAGCAATAGCGGGTTTGTGCAGCTGGTATCCTCAAGGAGAGCATGTACCAATCTCACACCAGACCAGCACTAGTAAATCAGCTTTCCAAGTGCAAGTGTTGCACAGAAGTGAGGCAGATGTGCATAAAATTGTGGGCTTGAGCCTAAGGCTCTACATTTAACCCATACCATGCCCATGGACACACAACCCCACATACAGACAAATCATTCCTCAACAAGATGGACAGATTAATTCGCTTGGCCAAGAACAGCATAGGAGATGTATATCAGCAAGCAGATAATTTTGAAAGAAATGGACTTCTTTCCCCAGCTGTTGAATAACACTTTATTCCTTAAAAAGAGGCAAAATTAACAAGCAGTATTCATGAATGTGATACAGCCTGATTTGATCAATGTTTTCTCCCTTTATTAAGATGTTTGTTAATTATTCATTCCATAATTTTCCTAAAATGCTTGCTAAATACTTCCAAAAGTATGCATCTTTATATATTCAATTACAGGCAGAAAATTTCTATTGCTTGATTGGGGAGTCATGATGCCAACAGCTCTCATAGCTTGCCATCTTTGAAGGCAGAATCATACTTAAAACTTAGTATAACTAAGCTTTTCATCTGAAACTGTAATTACTTTCCACTTCAGAGCTACACAATGAAGTATCTTCCTATACTTAAGCCTCCCAAAGCACAGCCAGCTTGAAAAAAAATCGGACAAAGAACATTATTGATTTTCTCAAGGGAGTACGATATTTGCCAACTGCCAAGAAGCAACTGTAAGTATTCATGTGTAGCAAAAGTAGATGCACTGTGAGAAATGACACACATCACTATGTCCATATTCCAGAAAATCACTGCAGCTGAATGAAACCTCAATTTACTGCAAACCAAGAAACATGAAAAACTAGAACAACCTCCAGAAAATTAGTAATGTACAAATGAAGAAAAAGATAACAAAGGTTTTGTTTGGGGTAATGAGGGAAAGGAACAAACTTCAATGTAAATACTTGCTATTTAAAAAAAAGTTCAGCAGAAAATGGTTGGAGTGAGATTTGGCACGCAAAAAAATAATCTCACTGCCTGCAAATTACAAACATGATCCAAATATTCAGAGAAAAAAATGGCATCAGCACTTCAGCTGAAATTGCAACTCACCTGATACACACAATGAAGAGGCTGAAATTCCAAAAGGTTTCCATCCATTTTATGTATTTATATACACAAAAACATATACATTTATGCTTTCTCAATATCCTCCTACACCAAGTTATTACAGCCACATCAGAGCAAGGGAGTAAGAAAAGACAAGCAAAAAGAAAATGCCTTTAAAAAGCCATTAATCACAACAATGCTTATTAAAGAAAGGAATGAAACAATTTAAAAACCATTTTAAACCACAACCAGTAGCTTGATCAAAAAAAAAAACCCCTTACCTGCTGTGAATTCTTATTCCTGGCTTCTCTCCGCGCTGCTTTTTCTTTTAGCCTCTTCTCCTGAAATAAACAAGATGTACAGTTTTAAAGCAAACTCCTGTGTTGCTTTTTTTTCTTTTAATATTTTAATACTAATGTTGAGCCATCTAGGTATTTTTAAGGCATACATGTTAGACTGGTGGTATTCACCCTACATGTTACTGATGAAAATAATAAATGAAAGATCTGAAAGAGATACTATTCATTCCTCTGGCTCTTAAAGGAAATCATAAAACTACAAGAATGATTCAAGCTCATATTTTATCTTTATCAAGACCTGTTACTCGCAAAGGAATAATGCAGCTGAATAATTTAACAGAGTTATAATTTGTCTGTAAAATAAGGTAGTTAACATGTCACTAATAGATCACATTTTTCTTATTTCTCAGTCACTTAAAATGAAATCAAAGCCACTTAACAAACTAAAACGAAAATTTTTCTAACTTCAGAATTGCTAAAGTAACTGGGGAGTGAAAGCTAAAACATCTCCCTTTTGTATCTCCATTACCAACAAGCACTTTACAAAAGCATTTGCTTAGTAATTGCATTGACTCAGAAACAGTAACAAAGTTCTCATAACCAAAGAGATTCTGCTACAGGAAAATGACCTAAATGCAGTGATAAAAGTAATCCAAAGCTGCCTGCTAGATCTGTCAGCACACAGAAGTACCCAAGAGATTTAAATCGAATTACATTTATTGCTGTTTGTTTTGTTTATTCTTACACCAATGGAAGTATTATCTCTAATCTAGACTGTCAGGTTCTTGCAGTTGAACATCCTTTAAATTTTCTATTTCATGAGGAAAGGACAGAAATTCAGGTGAGAACACATCCTCTGGAAAAGCACACGGCTCCCTCTTCTTGTCTTAGCAATGCTGATGACACTGGTATTGAAACTCTTTTATGCTAGCATAAAAATGTTTCTGAAATACAACTCAGTTTCTTTGAGCAATATAGGTCATCCTGGCATCAGCACATTTAGAGTCAAGTCCACATAAAAGGAGACGTTAACATCAGTCCAGGGGTAGCATTTCAGCACAGAGAAGGCTGAAGACCAGTTACGTATCAGCTCACTCATGGGAGTAAGGAGAAAGCTACAGCTTCAGCAGTCCTGGTGCCATTTCATCACAGTGATGCTGCCAAAACATATTGGTAGGTATCACACAAAGCTGTGTGGAAAAGCAGCGTTTGACTGGAGACATGGGAAAAGGAGAATACAGCCACCAAGATTTGCCGAACTCGTATCTAAATTCAGGGGCTTTTGAGACATTTGTAAGGTACGTGCCATTTTCTGTTCTCCTATTTGCTCAAACTACAGAAGTGTTAGCTTATTTTCAAAGTCCC
This sequence comes from Chaetops frenatus, assembly GCA_013400775.1. NCBI lineage: Eukaryota > Metazoa > Chordata > Aves > Passeriformes > Picathartidae > Chaetops > Chaetops frenatus. The sequence goes on along the minus strand of VZTR01019432.1, from coordinate 67,493 downwards.
TTTCTGCATAATTCTATCTCTTCTCTCCAAATCAAAAGAAAACAATTCTCCAACACCTTGTGCAAAGCTGCCTGATTCAAACAACTCAATACACTCAGAGCTACATGCCAGGGCCTTTAATGCATGCTGTGAAACAAACAAACAAACAAAAAAAAAACTAAAAAAAAAAACCACGCAAAAAAACCCCCACCACTGTCAACAGATACAACACAGCTATCTTATTATTTCAGATTTGTTAAAGTATGAGAAAAAGATATTTAAGACCACAAGTCAAATGGGACAACAAAAGTCAGCAGGATTGGTCTACATGCAGTTTCTCCAATAAAGTAGACCTATGCATCAGGGTCATAACATGATCATCCATGTTATGATTCCTTCTCTCTCAAGTTAAATTTATATTAATTCCTGATCACTTTTATTTATGTTTTTCTAATTATTTACTTAAGTTTTCCATTTCCTCCACTTTTTAGCTGCACATTCTCCACTCTTCAGGGTAATCATTGGGGTTCTATTATTTTTCTGCTAAAACTGTGATAACATTCAAACTTTACCCCTGAAAACTGACAGAGAACAGAGCTAGAAAGTAATACACCAGATGTTACAAAGTAGCTACTGACTTGGACAGTCTACAAAATTTTGGACAGAAAAATTCTATGGTGTATGAAATGTCAGTGTTTTAACTAGAACTACAGGCCTGAGCAATTATAGCAGCAAAGCTCCTGCTCGAGGGATTTATAACAGAGCACTGAGAAGACAGCTATGAAAGCAGAAGACTCTGACATAAAGACAGATAAGAGGAGTACACAGAGAGCATAATATACTTTAGTCTCTAAAGAACAGTAAAGACAGAAAGATTCTAAAGCTAATAGGTCCAGAGACTGAAATAAGGAGCACAAGAGAAAAACAAGACAGAGAAGCAATCATTAGGAGATGCAACTGTTAAGACCTCCCTTTTTTTTTCTCCCAAGCAGGGGAGAGAGAGGGTTTGCATCCTTGTCAGTGAGAAATAAAAACAGATTTTGCAGAGGGTGCATGTATGTTGGCACTGAGCTGAAGTTAGGAGTGCATTTCAGAAACTCAGGTCCTAGTCAGGCCTGCTTCTGCTGTTTCACACTAACACACCAAACACCAGGCATTCACAGGGTCACAGGATCATTCCGACTGGAAAGAACATCGGGGGTCTCTGGTGCAACCTCCTGCTCACAAAAGAGTCAGTTCTGAGGTGAGGTCATGCTGGACAGGGCCTCATCAACCATGTCAAAATCACAAGGCTGGAGACTGCACATCATCTCTGTTAGCCTGTGCCACAGCCGGACTGTCCTCATGCAGAAAAATTTCTCCTATATCCATGTTGAATCTCTTGTTCTAACTTATGGCCATTGTCAGAGTCCATTTTTTGGTCCATTTAATTTCTGACATGTTCATTTATTAATTGGAACACTCAAGTGAAAAGCCATGTAGAAATTTCAGTGTATTCCACAGATGTATTTACAAACCAGGTTCTGCTCTGATAAAAATATATAAATACAACTCATTATAAATCTAATTTCCACAAACCCACACTGGCTAGTATTATATTATTTTCATTTAGTTTTTCATTAATGGTATCACACAGCTCAGAGACCTTCTTGGCCAGCTTTTAGAATTTACTGCAAATTATCTTTTTTTCTTCACACTTACACACCTACTTAAAAAGGATGTTATAACCTCAGGGATCAAAGGGATGAAAATTTTTAGTCATCATCATGTAATACAGCTAAATCTCTTGGCTTTAAAGAAGAGTTACAAACCTTCTACCTTTTTTTTCCACTACAACTGACAACAGAACCAGCTCTACCTAAAAGGAGCCCATACCACGGATAAATCCGTGTCTAATATATGGAAGAACTACTTGCTGCTCTTAACTGTGAAGTTAAGAAGTCTGCCAGTGCCTTCTTTTCACATTTAATTTCCCCCTCTGTCTACTGTTCAGTTTTAAAACAAAAGCTCATACCCTGTTTAATTCTCAAAATTCTAACACACTAAAATAATTATTCTAATGTTTACATTCAATGTTCTCAACTTGAGACAAAAAATAATGAATAATAGCATGGCAGTTCTCTCTAGCTGGTGAGGTCAGGAATACGTGAAAGATACATAAATAAAGAGCTTAAACCCCAAGTTTTTAGCTATAAAAAATTAAGCCCAGCAATTTTAAGAGTTCTTCCTCCCAAAGGAAATCCCCTCTTCCTTGGACTCTCTTATTTCTATATTTAAGAGTTTATTTTATGTTGTCCAGAGGGTTTACTGCAATATAAAACAAAATACAGTGTTTATTTCTGGGTATTATGAATAGTTTTACTTTATACAGTAGTTTTTCTTTTAGCTTTTTAATTTGTAAAAAAATTATGCAATAAAGTTCTCCTTTCTTTCTTTTAAAGAATTCATGCATAATTAGATTTACAGATATGTCAGATTTACAATAATTAAATTGGTTTAGCTGGTGACAGGCTGCAATTTTTCCACCCTAAAATTTCACTGACCTCTTCTGTTTGCTTACCTGCAGGCAAATAGAAGTTTCACTCAACACAACTCATGCATATTATAGCGTACTTAGCTCCAAGAGAATTTAAAAAGCCTGTGGCAAACCTATTTCCTGTAAAAATTTCATTCTCCTCTGAAGAATTTTTATTTAAATACACAAGAACTCCCTCAGGTTTTCATCCATCATTTTAACACTACATTTCTAATAACTATTCCTTTACATAGTGATGCCATGATTTGGAGCTTGCAACCCATTCTATTTAATAGATGAGGTAATGGTCTAACACACAACAGATCTTTACAGGTGACCAAGTACTGGAACAAATCATTCCAATGCCAGAAAAATCTGGCTGTCATTTGCAAGTACATGTTGGTCAATACTAGAACCTGATACCATGTCTTGGTATCGAACTATCTCTTGTTATTTTAGTGGGACATATCTAAATTCAGTCAGTTGTGCTGCAGAAAGCACACAATGAGTTGTTCAAAAGTTCAGAGCAGCTCTCATGTAGTGGCATTGCCATAGTCAAGAGCTGGTTTCCATCCAGATTTCAAATCACAAATGTGCTCTGAAAACCAGATTTCAAAGCACAAATGTGCTCTGAAAATTGACTTAATAAACGTGTTTCCCACATTTGTCTTCTCCAAGATTTCACACCAAGCTTGAGTTGTTTACATGCTCGTGGTCATTGCTACATTTTTATTGCTATGTAGTTTAATATTTCTGTTGGGGTTTGGGTGTTCTTCCCTTTTGTTTCTCTTCACCTTTGAGAAGTTGGGATTGTTCAGCTTGGAGAATAGAAAGCTTTGGAGAGACCTAATTGTGGCCTTCCAGTAAGTCAGCTGGAAGGGAACTTTTATAATGGTATGTTGTTGGGGTTTGGCTGTTCCTCCCTTTTGTTTCTCTTCACCTGTGGAATTTTTTGCCCATCAGTTGCTAAGGGACCATGATGGCCGGGCACTTATGGAGAACAAAAGAAGTGATTGAGCTGAGGGGAGCAGGTATTTGTGCAGCTCGGAGAGTGTTTCCTCTCAGCAGGCTGGGGGATACCTTGGAGTTTGGGGCGGGCAAAAGGTTTGCCTGGAGGAGGGGCTGGCAGTCTCACTCTGGGCCGCCAGGTAGAATGTTTAGGGAGTTGCTGCTGGACCTCGGCGGGAGAGCTGTTTCTTCTGCTTCCGAAGGAGTCTCTGTCTGGAACCAGGACCTGCTACTATCTCTGTGGGTGCCCGGGTCCCTGAGCTCGCCTCTCCCTGCTCTGCTGGCAGCCAGGCTNTTTCCTGAGAGCCCTGCTGGGCCACCGAGATTGGCTGCTCGACGGGGTTTGTGAAAGTAAAACTTCTCTTCCATCCCTCCCCGTCCCAGCTGGGGGGGAGGCATTCACCACACCATCGCCACGTGCTCCCCGACCTCGCGCCACCAGCGCCCCGCTGCCGGCTGTGACCATCACTGCACCAAAGATGCCTGCAAGCCAACAGGCTCTCACTGGGTTCCTGCTTCTGTTTGTTGTTAATGCCATAGTAGCTGTTGTTTGTTTGTTTTATTATAAATACTAGTAAAGAACTGTTATTCCATTTCCCATATCTTTGCCTGTGAGCCCCCTAGTTTCAGAAATACGATAATTCGGAGGGAAAGGGTTTACATTTTTTCCATTCCAAGAGAGGCCCCCTGCCTTCCTTAGCAGACACCTGTCCTTCAAACCAGGACATATGTAGTGGGCAGGACAAGGTGTAAAGGTTTTAAACTAAAAGACAGTCTGTTTAGATGAAATATTACGAAGAAATTCTCTACTGTGAGAGTGGTGAGACTGAACCTACATGTACACAAATACATACAGTGAGAGATAAAGGTAACACTAATTCAAAATATAGTGTCAACAGAATTACATCATGAATTAAGTTGATTAAGACTATTTAAAAGTAATGTTTAAAGCTGTGAACTAAAATCTCAACAACAAATCAATGAAAGTTACACTGCAAACCATGCCAATACATTCTACAGGAAAGCAGGGGAAAAGAGGCAATGATGCCCTTCATCTCATCTCATGGCTACTTTAGGCTTTCAAGGGATGATGCCATTCAAGACTGGAAAATGCATTATCTATAGAGGTCACAGGCTCTTGAGCTGTCTTAATGCAGCTACCATAAAGAAACACCCAGCTCAAACACCATGTCTGAAAGAAGGCAGAAAAACTTCACACGAATCTGTGCCTGCTCATGCAAACACCCAGCAGTACCCAGATCCTCAGCAAGCAAAGAGTGCAGCTCCTGTCAGAAGCTGCAAGGTTGCCTCACAGAGCCTGACAGATAGAGGTCAGCATTTTGGGCCCTTGTTCCAGTACATCCTCCAGCAGGACAAGCAGCCTGGCATGGAAGCTCCCTTACAGCACATGGGCTGGGACTATTTTAGCCTCCACCCACAGCTGCATTTTCCTGGCATTCATCTGATTAGTGTGTACACAAACCAGTTTGTTAGAGCCTGGTGCTAATAACACCAAGGTTGTGGGTTCCATCCTCACATGGGCCATTCACTTCAGAATCACAGTCAGAGTCACATTCAATAGTCCTTGTGGGTCTCTTTCAACTCAGAATATTCTCTCATCTGTGATCTCATCTGTCGATTTTTCACATCAATAAGATGAGATCAAGAACTCTGATTTTGTTGCAAGACTCATAGAAAACATCCAAGGACACTTCAAGCTGTAATTGTAGCCCATTCAGTTATTGAAGTGAATGATAAACAAGCAAGCCCTTGCCTCCACTGGCACCACAGGAAGACCAGATGGACACTACTGCTAAGGATGCTTGTCAGCCCACTTCTTGATGTCCATCCCCCTTATCTTAATAGCGCTGCATCTGGAGCATAACAGCAGCATTGCCTACACACAAAAGCTATGGAAGGGCTCAGACAGGCTTTCTAACAAAGTAATACTCTCTGATTTATTTTATACATCTCTCAACCTATACTTTTCTTTGCTGTTCAGCTGAACACTTCCCTCAGCAGTAACCCCCTCCCCTTTATATTTTGCTCCTATGCTGGCATATTTTTTACATGAGAGAATTTTATCATTCTCACCCAGCACCACATTAAGCCAACTGTACACATGGTAATCTGACAAATTCCACTTCAAAGTGCATGATTGTTCAGGTGATTCACTTAATAAAAAAGCATAATCCTGCACCGCAATTTTTTACCCTTTCAGATTACTTCCTTTGAAATATGATGCAGCCTTTCTTCAGAATTAATCTAGAGATTGATTTCAAACTAAAAATACTTGTTTTCATGTGAGCATTTATCTTCAACCATACTGAATGGCTTGTGTTATATAACATCTATTTTATAAAATAAAGGAAATACCTGGAAAGTCTTCCATTTCTTGAGCATGGTATATGGTATCCAATCGTTTATTACAATACACAACAACTTTTAGAATTATTTTATAAAACTATAAACTGAACATGCTTAAATCATAACTACTCTGTCATCAACAGAAATCACTTGCAAAAGCAGGGAGGTGGAGACTAGAGTTCCATTTGGAAGGAGGCTGCCAAAAGAAGGAGCAAGTTGTAGGGTGCTCTCCCCAGAAAGCTTCTCCACCTCGGCCATTGCTTAGTCAAGGCATGGGGTGAGGATCATGGCAGAGGTCAGGGAGAGATAAAGGCTACAGCATTCCACCAGGAAGCAAACCCCAAGGAATGCAGTGCAGCATGAAATACATGGGTGGTAGGGATACCCTGAATGTAAAAATGTGGTTTGTAATGACATCCTGTTACAACTGAGACAACGATGAAGGAGAAAAAGTAGTGAAGTAATAACGTGAATATGAAATACACAAACCCTCATAAGCAGTAAGGCAGAGCATAATAAAAGATGTGAATTCATAAATCACTGATGGATGAACACTAAAGGAACCACAAAGCACAACCTTGGGAAGGTTCACATAGAACTTAGTAACTGGTAAGAAAAAGAGAAAACAGGCTATCTATGTTTATCAGCCTCATGGGAAAGAGAAAACCTAACACAGAATATCTGAAAGACACTATGAGACTGCAGAAAGACCAGCACATGGAAAATCAAAGGTCTACACAAGGACGCTATGATGTAGGTATGAAATCCGACATATTTAGGCTCCACTCTACTATTTAATGTATTGGTGAGTGTGATTATCAATCAAAGGAGTGAGAGCTTCTTAGTTCTGTTGGTAAAGATCAGCCCTTCTCAGCAAAGAGAAAGAAATAAGCTTGTGCTGCCTGTGCTTATGTGAGTGCAGCCTCTCTTGTCGCTGTGAATACCCACAGAGTGTGTCTTGTGTGTGCCCCTCTGTGCAATACACATGCAGGGGGCTCATTCTGCAGCCTGGAACAGCAGCAGGCTTCATCAAAAACACCTGCAGATGAAACCACCTGAGTTTGAACCCAAGGGATTTTGGCTTCCCTTACCAGTCTGCAATCTCCCATTTTCAAAAATGAATTTTAATCTGAATTCAATATTCTCTTAATGAAACTGAAAGCTATTTATTTTATGACAGTCTTTACATAAAGTCTGGTACAAAGAATTTTCCCCTTTCGCCTTGGAAAGTTAACAGAGTAATAATATTTGGGAGAGCAAACATACAAAGGGTGAAACATTGCAGTGTTTCCTCCTCATTAAAACTATGCATTGTGCCACTAACAAATGCATTTACGGCACAGGAGACAAACCAAAGACAGGTATTCTGCTTCAGTTTCTAAAATAATTCTGTATTTTCTACTGAATTAAGAACAGCATAAACAAAACTTTGAGAACATATAGCCCTAAACTTCAAGTGGTACAAGTCAAGATCTTTTGAGTGGAACAAAGGCCACAAAATATCTCCAGATTCCTTCGAGCAACATCAGTATCTCCAGAAGATCATGCAAGTAGTCTCAAAAATATGAAGTATATATTACACTTAAAATACAGACTTGTGGTACAGTGCAGTACCTTCTGAAAAATCCCCCATCACCCACAGTCCAACTGAGTCATCTCTCTATAAATATATTTCAAGGTCTTACAGGGACGCACAGAACTACTGCATCTTGCAGTATCAGACCCCTGAAGACAGTCTCAGCTTGTTTGCTACTAATACTGCCCAAATTAAATTTTATTTTAAAAAATACTTCTAGCCATCTTCTCACATTGATCATTCAAAATTCACAGCATATCTTACTTGTGGGAAAGAGAGGTAAGAAACAAGGCTCCTATCCATTTTACCTTCAGCACCAGTGGGCATTTTTCTGAGTTAGTATAGGGAAAGAGAGGTTATTAAGAAGTGAGATTGTCCTGGTTTGAAGGACAGGTGTCTGCTAAGGAAGGCAGGGGACCTCCCTTGGAGTGGAAAAAAAAAAAAGTAAACCCTTTCCCTCCGAATTACCGTAATTCTGAAATTAAGAGGCTCACAGGCAAAGATATGGGGAATGGAATAACAGTTCTTTACTAGTATTTATAATAAAACAAA
>VZTR01019432.1:8692-59396 GCA_013400775.1 Chaetops frenatus | reverse complement strand
GGGGCAGCGGCAGCCCTGCCTCCAGCAGAGCAGGGAGAGGCGAGCTCAGGGACCCGGGCACCCACACAGATGGTGACAGGTCCTGGTTCCGGACAGAGACTCCTTCCACAGCAGAAGAAACAGCTCTCCCGCGAGGTCCAGCAGCAGCAGCTCCTCCAAACGTTCTCCCTGGCGGCCCAGAGCAAGAGTCCCGTCCCCTCCTCCAGGCAAACCTTTTGCCCACCCCAAACTCCAAGGTACCCCCACCCTGCTGAGAGAAGAAGCCTCTCCCAGCTTCACAATACCTGCTTCCCTCAGTTCAATCACTTCTTTTGTTCCTCTTAAGTACCCGGCCATTATGGTCCCTTAGCAACTGATGGGCAAAAAATTCCACAGGTGAAGAGAAACAAAAGGGAGGAACACCAAACCCCAACAGAGATGAATCCCTCTCCACCATTATTTTCACCCTAACAACAGTGCATTTTCAGTTGAAAACTTGAAAAATGGAGCACCAAAACATGTTCTGAATAGTTTATTAATTTCTCCCTTTATTGTTGTTTGTAACATTTTACACATTTCAAATGGCTTTCATTAAATAACGATTAATGCAGAATTCTTTTCACAACATCTTGATCAGTGTTACTGTCCTGTCCTTGTGCCGAACCCCTAAAATTTACTTTCCAAAACTTTAGTAAGCACTAGTTACACTACAGTTATACCTCAGAGTTTTATTTACTTTGATCCATCTGATTTTCAGTTCTTCCACATTTGCAGAGGAAGGAGAGGATAATAAAATATGAGACTCATGAAAGAAACCTAATTATAGTGTAGATGCTTTGCAAGTTGCCACAAGTCTTAAGGCGCTGCAACACACAACTCTTCTAATCTGAGCATCTCATGAATGCATCAAAACATTTTTCTGATCATACAGGAAACTGTGCTCATTTAAATTACATTCAGTAATGGATTTAAAAGCAATGGCCTGTGGATACTTTCTGAATAGTTTTCATCAGAAACAGTTTTGCAAGGAAAGTTCATAATAAACTTACACGACATGTTCCCCTAAAAAAAAAAAAAAGCTATTTTGGGGATGTTTTGATTTTAAGAAGTTCACTTTTTTTCCCCAGAGACTTCTAATCTTCAAAATTATACTGAGGAAACCATAAGAAAGGGATTCTCAATTGAAGATTACTATAAAAGTACAAGCTTTATGAAAACACTGCTTTTCCTACATCCACTCACTATCTAAACCAAAACCTGAACCCGTTTGCCAGATAAAAAAACCTGGATGAAATAACATCTGTTTTTATAGCCTTCTGTAAATTGTTTTGTTATTATAAGTCACCATTTCCAAGCCAATGTAGACTTCAGGTATTAACACACACTCAGCTTGAGGGGGCTTGATTACATGTATCTAACCATGTATCAGACTGCTACATTTGATTTATACAGAATGAAAATGCATTTGTCTCTAGTAGTCTGTTAATCTATTTGTGTAATAACCTAAACATATTTAGCATGTTTCCAAAAACTGATTTAAAGAAAAAAAACTACTGCCACACACACCAGGAAACTACCAGGTTTCGGGCTGCAGTAGGGAAGAAAAGGAATTAAGAAGACAAAATATGAACGAGGGTATATTTGAAACTTGATGGAGATAAAGGAAGAGAAGGGAATTAAATTGATGAAAATGTTAAGCAAAGGTCATGAACAAATCTGAAGCAAAATCAGAAAGGGAAGATTTAGCCATGGCTCTATTAAAAAGCTAGGAAAAAGACAGTTGCAGGAGAATTCAGCAGTCGAGAAAAAAAAACAAGAAACGGAGAGTTGTCACATCTGACTTTGGAACATATGTCAAATGGACAAAGATCTTCAGCAGTCTGCTTGCAGGAAGGAAATTTGAATAAAGATGGGAATTAAATAATTAGCATTACCACAGAAAGGACAGGTCAGATAACAGAGTTCATGTTATGACATGTATTGTCATGTATTTTGGCTCACAGTGAAGCACGGAGGATTTTAAAAGAAGCAATGACAGTAACAAGTGATGGATTTAAGACTTTGTATAAAGGGTTCTGCTGAATGCCAGCAAGGGGATATATAAGATGGGATTAAAGTATGTGACTTTAAAAAGCTCCTCTTTCAATGACACAAGAAAGGGCACTAAGACATCCACACTTATATAAAATCTAAAGTAATGAAAATAAAGTCTCCTAGTGTTTTTACTGCTTTCGTATCCTTTATTGGTAACACACTTGAGTATTCATCTTTTAGGTTTCACCCTCACCCTCCAAATGAGGGTAAGAAATAACTTACACCACTTGCTTGTCAGGCTTACATAAACTTTTAATAGCAAATTCAGACAATGATCAGGCACCTGATCAGGCATCTGCAATACAGTCATGATACATGGACTCAACTAGTACCTGCTGCTGAGTGATTGTTATCTTTTGGGAAGGGAAACCTTATGAGGTGGGAGAATTTTTAAATACTATTGGAGAGTCACTGTGAAAACAGCCATGTAACTCGCTTTTACTGTGAGGCAGTTCCAATTTCCCTCAGCATTCTTTTGTTAACGAAGGACTGGTGACTTGTCCCATCAATAAATTCCAAAAACATTAGTGAAAAAACAATGGCTGAAATGGCTAAAATAGTGTTTATCTATGACACTTATCTATGATTTCTGAATTATGCCATACAGCTTCCCCCTACAGTGTGAATTTTTAAAAATTAAACATTTTCTGGTAATGAAAAAATTCAGTAGTGTCTTCCCCATCTAGTAACTGTGTAGCTTCTTCATCAATCACTGGAAGAAGGCATCTTCTGATCACTGGACCAGCTTAAGATGACACAAGAGAAAGGAGGTATGCCTATCTCTCCTTGGATGTGACAAAACAGCAGGGCTCAGCATATTTTCCCTAAAATTACTACTACATCTATTTCCTAAGCAGCAACAGCTGACTATCAAGAATCCCAGACATAAAGGATGACTTGGTAATAAGGAAGAGCAAAAGAATCCATCTGTATGTCAGCCTTACCTCATATAGCCTATATTAATTAATACATGAAATGAATTGGTATCCTGAATGTCTTTTGTAGTGAAGAGAGAGGTTCATCTTTAACTACAAGGTTAGTGAGACAACAGGAAGGCAAATGAGGTTCTACCAGAGTAAAACCTATCACCTTCCTGTCTCTTCTTTCCTTTGAAATTTCATCTCATTTAAATTTGGATGTTAGGATTCTAAACTGTTATAAGACTATTTTAAAAATTAAATGACAATCGGGTAACGGAATACTTCATTATGTACAGAGAATTTACATATGAAGTATTTTCACCTCAAATTGTAAAGTCTCAAATAAAATATCTGAACAGGGTCAGATGTGTGTCAGTCATGCAATGACTGAATGGCAGTCCTTAATACTAGACAATCATTTCACAGAACATCAAACAGAGGTCTTTTTTTTTTTTTAATCTATTTCCTTCTTTTTTCTATACTATCATTTAGTTCTTTTATTTCATTTCATATAAGATAATAAGTGAAATGTGAAAAACACTCATGCACTAAGCTACAAGAAACTTCACATATGCCATAATTACAAAAAACCCCATGACAATGATGTGACCAGTATGTTAATTTTGCCTAACTCAGTTTTGAAAAGAGGCATTCTCTTTTCATAGTATCTCCACAGTTGGGATTGATTTTTTTTTTTTTAAATGCAGGTAAATATCTGGTCAACATCATTTGTTCTCCTCAGCATTATAACAATGAAGCTGTGTTAACAGACCAAGAGATGAAGTATTTTATCCTTCAAGTCTGATATCAAACCTATAATGGCATTACTCAAAGTATATGAATTTGCTAGTGAATAACAGATTGACTGCAAAGTCATAGAATCAGTCTCTCCTTTCTTGTTCATTAAGTGTATCCTTGAAATCTGATCCCACTGTTTTCTGTAAACTTGACTATTATTTCACTTTGAGCACAGCAAACATGATTTCTGTTCACCTCCTATCAAATGCAACTCTTTGCTAAAGACAAGGTGAGAATTTTTGTATTTGTCAAATGACTGCAACAGGATTACAGGAGCAGACTTTCAAATTAAATGCGTGACGTAGGCTTTGACATCAGCTGGAATAGTTCATAGCTAAAACATAACTTGAAGCTTTCACAAATCCCTTCCAAATTATTTTGTTCAAATACAAACCCTCACAAACATTAGAAGATCTAGCACTAACTACTAGTAACCAGTGGAAAGTCAAACTGAATTAAGTCAGCATTTACAGAGCAGGACAACAAAACAACACTTTCTAACACTTTGGAAGTTTGAAGCTTTGAGTATAAATCAGGCCTTTAACAACAGGTAGTCCTGGGATCTAACATCCGTTATCTGGAGAATTCCATACCCATCTCACAATGACTAACAGAACAACCCCTGAGCTCAAAGACACATAGCTGTGTTCCAAATGTCAAGTACACAGCAAGATCACAAAACCCTGATTTGGTTCATGACAAATAACACAAAAGCAGTTGGAATACTTGTGGTCTCCAACTTAAAGGTTTTTAAACACCAGAGAGAAGCCAGACTGCAGATATTTATCTTTTCAAGTTACAGCCAAAATCATATCATGTAGTTTGAGTAATTCATTAAGTAAATTCTGACAGCCCTAGCAACACTGACACAAAAACACTTTGGCATAGCTGAAATGTAATACTGAATGTTGAGCAAGTGGTAGTGCAAAGACATTTCAGAGATACTCTTTCACTGTCAGCAGGTTTTAGAGCACATATGCCTAATACTACTTTCTTTTGGCGAAACAAACTCTGACACTGAACACTGCTTAAAAAAAAAAGATACTCCTACTAAACTCAACAAATTTTAGAGTTGTAAATAAAACTCCACTGCTACCAACACTTAATACTGAATAAGGCTTTGTGCTATCCAGCTACTTACATCAAAACAGTTTTCCTGTGAGCAATGTAGTCCTGAAGAAAACTGAAGAATTTAAATTAACTTGTACTACACTTATTTCACAGCAGTTAAGTATTTTTCCTCACTAAGCGATCCACAGCACAGTATTTCTGTACTTCAGTAATTGACGTAGAAATCAACTTACCCTATGTTTTGCCTTTACTTTCTTCCTGTATTCTTCTTTGTCAAATTTGTCTTCTTCACACAGTATTTCTTTCACTTTATCGAGGTTGATACCACTGGCATCATCTTCCTCATCCGCTTGTGCCAAACTGGATTTTTGCACAGGTGGCCACTGCTGCACTAACTGAATTAGAGATGCCAGCAAGAAAAATAATGGTTAGAATAATTTTTTCAACATCACACTTCTGGTACCCTAAATATTCCAATACATTATTTTTCTAGACTAAATAAAAAGGTCATCTGCAAAGGAAACAAATTAACAAACCTTCTGTTGGAGAAGAAAAGAAACCTTCTGTTTAAGAAGAAAACCTGCTGTTTGAGAACAGAAACTCAGATACCTTATTTAGCATCACATTCAGTTAAAAATGACTGCTTTAAAGTAGTGTCTCCATTATGTCACATTACTGTTTAGTGAATTAATTTATATTTCTTCTCTTATTTTGTTTTCTTTCCTGATTAGAATAAGTAATTTCTAATCCTGCTAGTCATTTGGGGAGAAAAAAATACTCACTCTCAAGAAATGACTCTCCAAAACATATCAATAGAAAAAAACACACATAAATCTAAACAGTACCTTTCATGTAAACAATATTCTAATATATTAACCAAGACAAAAATTAAATAAGCATTTATTACAGAGTACACAAAAAAAAAAGCATGACTGCAGGTATATATTTTAAGGGAAGCAAGTAGAACAGACATGGAAGGGTTTTTTGATATTGTACTAAGACTGTATTGGAAACGTTTGATGAGTCATGCTGATGAAATGTTTAATGGATGACATACTGAACACATTGAGCTTCCCTTAAATATCTGAAACTCTAAATTCAAAACAAAGACTATACATTCACCAAAAAATATCCCCATCTACGTTATGACCTAGTAGCTTATACCTCGTGGTATGAGCACACCTTCAAGGGAAAGTCTTTGCAAAATGATTCTTGCTTATGGTTTCGTAGAGTACTAACTCTTGAAAGGAAACTACACGGCAGAAAATATAGAGTGCCTTTTAGTACAAAGGCAAAACCAAACACATTTAGGACTCCCTAATGCACCCAGAGTGTTATTACAAAAGGTACAGATAAATCCAACCTAATGTTTCCTTATCCTTTTGTAAAATTGAGTTTGTGTAGTTGTATTTTCTAGAAAGATACATTTTTAGAGGATTTTATCAAAGAGAAGCATGAAGAGTAGAACAGTAAAATTTCAAAGTACAATTTTACACAGCTCAGAGAAAAAAAAGGCATGAACAACATCCATAGATGCAAATGTTGTGTTTCCTTAAATGTCACCCCTTCTCTATTGTACTGCTTTTCAAACTCCAATATTTGTGATTACTTTTTCTCTCTAACCTTGCTCCTTTTTGCTTCATTGCATAGATACATAAACCATTTGCACATGAATTTTTAGTTGAGACAACAGCTTCTGAATATCTAAAAATACCTGACATTGTACTTTTCAGTCAATGGGGCAACCTCTAAAACCTTTTACATTCTGTCTAATTTTAGTAATTACGTATATGGCTACTCTCCCTTCATCTGCAGTATAAAATGCTTTATTTTATTTAGTTAGAAAAACAAATTATATACTTGTAAAGGTGATCTCTCTTAGTTTATGCCTTACTGAAATTATTATAAAGAAGGGGAAAAAAAATCATCCCTACTTTTTATCTTAGTGCTGCAAAGAGAAAAACGACAAACACAGCATCTGAAGCTGTGAAATCAAATGTTAGAAAAGTTCATGGAACACAGACACTTGCTAGTAAGGTTATTTCCACAGGGAAACCCTAGCATCCACAATAGTTCCTTTCAGTATAAAATGTTGTTCCAGAGTCTTAAAAGAACAAATCAAATAACTGGCAAATTTCCAAGCACTGCTACCTCAGCACCAGTAGGCTAAAATTTGGTACTTCCTTAGCTTTCCTAACAAAACTTTAAATCTAGAAATAGTGAATGCTGGGAAGAAAACCAGGGTCTTCTTTTAAATGCCAGTATATTAACTCAAGACTTTGGGGAGATTTGGCAAACAGCTATGGGAAAATTGTTTTACATTTCTGTAAGAAAAAAACCCATTCTCTTGTTTCCACCTGAAATTGAAGATAATAGGCAGAAAAGAGATACAGTTCTCTACATCCACTTACAGCTTTCATACAAGTATCTTACACATACAAAGATGAAAAGAGGTCAGTGCTCAACATTCCTCTTTTTCCCAATGGAACTGAATTCTAAACAGAAGCTGAACACTTTTGCAAAATGTAAGCCAATTACAAATACCACACATTTTTTAAAAGCGTGTCTTTTTATACAGATATCAGTACATTTTTGACTCTAGAGAAACTACAGCTTCAGTTCCCACCAAAATACAATTACTTTTAAGTGATCTTACCTCTCCATCTTCAGTAAAAACTATTTTAGTGTTAACTTTAAATTTCTTCTTCAAGATTTTTTTGGCTTCTTGGGTCTTAGTTGTTTTTTTCTTCACTTTTGATTTTGACATGGTCTGCATAAAAGAAAGTAAGTTTTCTTATGAGTTTTCTACTAGTCATAGAATACATGCTTCCAACTTTTTAAAAAGTAATTAGATGTACTAAAATGTAATCCCTAAAACATTAATAATTTCCAGTAAAAATCAGCCAGCAAACCTTTTCATAAAAGCATTTTATGCAGGCTGTATCATCAGAAATTCATTTACTCTGATAAAAATTTAGCATAACTTAAATCCTGCCAGTGCCAGGACATCTGGCTCATTCAAACCTCACTAACCTTTTTGGGACAAGGACACTAGATTCACTAGCTTATGCTGCTAGCAAGCCGCATCAGACCCGACTTGAATCCATTAACGTCAACTGATCAGATACCAATTTCATCTCACTTGTCACCACATTGTCCCCAGGCACCACAGTACACCAGTGTGAGCTGTGTGTCAATGAATGCCACAAGTGGCCATGCAAGAATACTCCTACTTTGTAACTTTTGTCTCTTGCAGAACATCCATGAGGTGTTTACCAAACTTAGAATTAAATACCATTTAAATATCACAAAAGTTACTAGCATCATAAAAGAAAGTAGTGAAAAAAAGTGGTGAAGACACCAGAGAAACTAATGAATGAGTACACAGAAATTGTAAAATCCACAGATGGCCTACACAGGTTTTCCCAAGGAACTCTTCTGGTGGCAACATCACAGAACTATAGAACGTGGAGATTTGTCACCCCCAGCTCTTCTTCCAAGAATTCGCCTTTCAAGAAAATGTGTTGAATGTGTTCAAACATTTACCAGGGCACAATATACAGATGACATTTTAAGCAGTAACTGACATTGCAAAAACTATTTAATAGCAAAAAATATTCTGATGGAATACATGGAGACTCCATAGGAGAAGACCCACAACTCATTCATCATCCCATAAAGACTACTCAGGAAAAAGTGCCTAAACTGTCTAAACTTCTAATAAATAACAGAAAGCAGTCAAAGCAACCAGAAAGAAAAAGGAAAAACTGAATTTTTTCTCACTTTCATTTTTTATTTTGGTCATTTTAATCAGTTTTCTTGTTCTATACAACTATAAAAGGAAGCAAAAAAACATTAACTCAGAAAGTCACTGTCATTATGGTCAGCACACTAATGCAGTGAAATATGAACTATAAAAGAGAAAAATTACAGTGCTTCTAACAGGAAAAATGGTGTGTGACAGCTACTGTGCTGTGATATCAAGTAATGACCATATCTATTATAGAAAATAGTAACTGCAGCAGCACTTTTGTCCTCAGTATTGTCAAACAATTTTTGCTGCATTGTGCAGCTACCACTGGTTAGGCAGACCTGTAACAGCTCAGAAAGCTGCGCTGCTCCCTCATTACTGTCGCTTATCCTACAAACAGAAATTGTTTGAGAATCTGCATTAGCATAAAATCCTTACCTCAAAATGCAAACTACTTAGTAGAACAAGAGGAGCTGTCCAGAGGAAGAATTTAAAGAGAGATGTACTTCAAGGTGGTGGGACAACACTGTTCACTTTAACAGCATTTTCTTTCAGCTGCTTTCAGTTTTCTTTTTTTATTAAACAGTCCTTTATTTCTGCACTGCCAATATTATTGGTACCAGCATAATATGCTACTAAAAAAAAAAATGACTGAAAGTTTCAAATTGGTACACCAGTACTTTGCAAAATCATACTTAACTGTGAATTTCAGCTGTTTACATTTCTTGGTTTAAAAAAGATTTTCCTAGCTAAGGAGTACAAATATCCAAAGAATTGTCTTTACATGCACACATAGGCAACATTTCCAGTTGTACCTTGCTTCCCCTCCTTCCTCCGAGTTTGATACTGGCAAGTTGCATGGGAAAAAATGGGATTGTACAAAATTTCCAAACAAGTGGAAGGAACAAGAGGAGGAGAAGAAAAAAATGGGAAGCTAAATTCCCTCACTATAAACTCAAAAAGCATAGTGTAAGATCAGTGTGTGAATCTGTCAAATTTATAATACGCAGCATTACACAAAGGGATCAAAATTTTTAAAAACCTACAGAAAAAAGCATGAGTATAAAACTCTACATACTCCCTAGATAATTAAACTATGGTTTTTATTAGGACACTGCATTGGGTTTGCATGGTCAAGCTTTGGTACTGGGGGGGTCCACAGGGGTGGCTTTCTGTGAGAAGCTGCCAGAAGCTTTTCCCATGTCCAGCAGGGTCAATACCAGCTGGCTCCAAGATGGACGTGCTGCTGGTCAAGGCTGGGCCCATCAGAAATAATGGTAAAGCCTCCATGATAACATATTTAAGAAGAAGGAAAAAAAAATTATGGCACAGATACAACTGCAGCCAGAGAAGAGCAGGGTGAGAATATGTGGGAGAGACAGCCCTGCAGACACCAAGGTCAGTCAGTGCAGAAGGAGTGGCTGGAAGTGCTCCAATTGCCAGAGCTGAGATTCCCCTGCAGCCCCTGGTGCAGACCATGGTGATGCAGCTGTGCCCCTGCAGCCCCTACAGGACCATGGGGATGCAGAGACCCACGTGGAGCCCATGGAGGAGCCCCACACCAGAGCAGGTGGATGCCTGACAGGGGGCTGTGAACCCGTGGGAGGCCTGTGCTGGAACAGGCTCCTGGCAGGGACCTGCAGGCCCATGGATAGAGGAGCCCACACTGGAGCAGCCTGTGCTTGAAAGACTGACCCATGTTGCAGCAGTTTGCAGAGAACTTTGTTCATGGGATGGATTCACGCTGAACCAGTTCATGGAGAACTGTCTCCCATGGGAGGGACTCATACTGGACCAAAGGAAGGACTCCTTTCCTTAAGCAGTGGCAGGAACAACATGTGATGAACTGACCACAATCCCCATTCCCTGTCTCCCTGTGCCACTGGGGAGGAGGAGGTAGAACTGAGAAGGAGGAAGGGGTGTGGGGAAGGGTGTTTTAAAGGTCTGGTTTTACTACTCATTATCCTGCTCTGATTTTGTTAACAATTATACTGTTATTCAAGTAATATTTCTAATTTAAGTCTNAAAAGGAAAAACTGAATTTTTTCTCACTTTCATTTTTTATTTTGGTCATTTTAATCAGTTTTCTTGTTCTATACAACTATAAAAGGAAGCAAAAAAACATTAACTCAGAAAGTCACTGTCATTATGGTCAGCACACTAATGCAGTGAAATATGAACTATAAAAGAGAAAAATTACAGTGCTTCTAACAGGAAAAATGGTGTGTGACAGCTACTGTGCTGTGATATCAAGTAATGACCATATCTATTATAGAAAATAGTAACTGCAGCAGCACTTTTGTCCTCAGTATTGTCAAACAATTTTTGCTGCATTGTGCAGCTACCACTGGTTAGGCAGACCTGTAACAGCTCAGAAAGCTGCGCTGCTCCCTCATTACTGTCGCTTATCCTACAAACAGAAATTGTTTGAGAATCTGCATTAGCATAAAATCCTTACCTCAAAATGCAAACTACTTAGTAGAACAAGAGGAGCTGTCCAGAGGAAGAATTTAAAGAGAGATGTACTTCAAGGTGGTGGGACAACACTGTTCACTTTAACAGCATTTTCTTTCAGCTGCTTTCAGTTTTCTTTTTTTATTAAACAGTCCTTTATTTCTGCACTGCCAATATTATTGGTACCAGCATAATATGCTACTAAAAAAAAAAATGACTGAAAGTTTCAAATTGGTACACCAGTACTTTGCAAAATCATACTTAACTGTGAATTTCAGCTGTTTACATTTCTTGGTTTAAAAAAGATTTTCCTAGCTAAGGAGTACAAATATCCAAAGAATTGTCTTTACATGCACACATAGGCAACATTTCCAGTTGTACCTTGCTTCCCCTCCTTCCTCCGAGTTTGATACTGGCAAGTTGCATGGGAAAAAATGGGATTGTACAAAATTTCCAAACAAGTGGAAGGAACAAGAGGAGGAGAAGAAAAAAATGGGAAGCTAAATTCCCTCACTATAAACTCAAAAAGCATAGTGTAAGATCAGTGTGTGAATCTGTCAAATTTATAATACGCAGCATTACACAAAGGGATCAAAATTTTTAAAAACCTACAGAAAAAAGCATGAGTATAAAACTCTACATACTCCCTAGATAATTAAACTATGGTTTTTATTAGGACACTGCATTGGGTTTGCATGGTCAAGCTTTGGTACTGGGGGGGTCCACAGGGGTGGCTTTCTGTGAGAAGCTGCCAGAAGCTTTTCCCATGTCCAGCAGGGTCAATACCAGCTGGCTCCAAGATGGACGTGCTGCTGGTCAAGGCTGGGCCCATCAGAAATAATGGTAAAGCCTCCATGATAACATATTTAAGAAGAAGGAAAAAAAAATTATGGCACAGATACAACTGCAGCCAGAGAAGAGCAGGGTGAGAATATGTGGGAGAGACAGCCCTGCAGACACCAAGGTCAGTCAGTGCAGAAGGAGTGGCTGGAAGTGCTCCAATTGCCAGAGCTGAGATTCCCTTGCAGCCCCTGGTGCAGACCATGGTGATGCAGCTGTGCCCCTGCAGCCCCTACAGGACCATGGGGATGCAGAGACCCACGTGGAGCCCATGGAGGAGCCCCACACCAGAGCAGGTGGATGCCTGACAGGGGGCTGTGAACCCGTGGGAGGCCTGTGCTGGAACAGGCTCCTGGCAGGGACCTGCAGGCCCATGGATAGAGGAGCCCACACTGGAGCAGCCTGTGCTTGAAAGACTGACCCATGTTGCAGCAGTTTGCAGAGAACTTTGTTCATGGGATGGATTCACGCTGAACCAGTTCATGGAGAACTGTCTCCCATGGGAGGGACTCATACTGGACCAAAGGAAGGACTCCTTTCCTTAAGCAGTGGCAGGAACAACATGTGATGAACTGACCACAATCCCCATTCCCTGTCTCCCTGTGCCACTGGGGAGGAGGAGGTAGAACTGAGAAGGAGGAAGGGGTGTGGGGAAGGGTGTTTTAAAGGTCTGGTTTTACTACTCATTATCCTGCTCTGATTTTGTTAACAATTATACTGTTATTCAAGTAATATTTCTAATTTAAGTCTGTTTTGCCTGTGATGGTATTTGTTGAGTGATCTCTCCTGGTCCTTATCTCAGTCCATGAACCCTTTGTTATATTTTCTCTCCCCTGTCCAGCTGTAGAAGGGCATGATAGAGAGCCTTTGGTGGGTGCCAGGCATCCAGTCAGGGTCAGCCCACTACACTGGTAGTTTAGCTTTCTCAGCACACTTCAAAGTTTATGGCTATCCAGGCTCGTTCAGCTTCAGACACAGTCCCCTGACTGACTCTCATAATTTAAGACTAGATGGGTTCAGATATCGAAACATTTTCATCACAGATGTAGGCACAATTTTCCAAACTACATGACTTCAGTATTCAGCAGTGATTTCTGACATAGCTTCCCTGTTCCAAGGAGGAGGCTACACAGTCCAGGGTAAGAGTCAGGCAGATCAGCCATGAAGTGTATAGAGTCCTGAGGCTACCAGGGGGTCCCATAAATGCCGCTTTGGTTCTCTTCTGGGGATCTCTCTCACATTTTTCTGGAGTCCCTACATAATCCTAAAGTGTCCTTCTTCTGCCACTTAACCCTCTCCTTCTGTGTGTCTCCAGTAGCATCTTTCAGAAGATCTATTCCCCACATTCCAAGAGCCTCTTGCCTTACTTCCTGCTTCAGTGGTTGCTGCTTTACATTGAACATACCTGTGCCAGATGTTCCTCCAAGTGGCTTAACTCTTGATGCAGGACAGGTTGTTTAAATTCATTTCAGCTCATGGCCTCCTTCATAATCCATGAGACCCTGTGACCCCCTCACCCAAACTTCTAATGCCACTGCCTTTCTTTGCTTTGATCTCACATTTGAACAGCTACATTGAAACATCTATTTCCCATCTAGCACGAGTCTGATTAATCCATTTTAAAAGTGAAACACCACTGGATATGAGACCTCAGGCTTTGCCAATCTTCATTACTAACCCTTGGTTCCCTGCATTTTCAAGCCATTCTGCTTACTCATTCCCCATTTTCATCTTTTGTACTCGGAGAAACCTGAGCACAGACAAGCAGCAGGTTGACATTCTCTATGGCTTCATCTCTCTTCTTCACCAAGAGTTCACCACAGCAGCAGGTACCCGCAGCTGCTGGAGGCTGCCAGAAGATCCCCTCTATCTATTAACCTTAAGTTCCGTACAGAATATAAAGGCAGCAGGAGGCATGACTCCCCTCTGCCCAGTAAACAGCTAGAATGTGGAGTCACAGGTTTTGCAGGCACAAGTATGATCACATCAGCAGATATAAGTGAATGAAGGGTTTCTGCTGACAACCAGACCCTGTTCCTAGTGCCAGAGCAAGCCAGGGGCCTAGGTACTTTACAGTGAGCTGAGAGGACATAGTTGCTGTTCTCACTGAGCAGCTCATTGCAGGTCCTGCTGAACTACTATTTACCTTAGTAAATCCTTGTCTAAAGCTGACTTATTACATCAGATAAGCCATTGATCCAAACAAAACAGCATGGGTGATCTGGGCTCAGGTTTTCACGTTGCTGTTAAGGTATCAGAGGAATTCTGCATTTGAACCCAAGTTGCTAACAGCAGTTTAAGCACCAGCTGCTGCATACATCGTCTATCAATGAGAAGAGATTACCTGCTGCTCACCAGCAGGTGCATTCTGCCCTATGCCCAATATGACAGGCCCTCAAATCTCATCTTTTCTTCTATAAAGACATGACAATAGTTAAACTGATCAAACAAGACCAGAGCAATAATTAGCCTTTTTAAAA
Source organism: Chaetops frenatus (assembly GCA_013400775.1). Taxonomy (NCBI): domain Eukaryota; kingdom Metazoa; phylum Chordata; class Aves; order Passeriformes; family Picathartidae; genus Chaetops; species Chaetops frenatus. The sequence goes on along the minus strand of VZTR01019432.1, from coordinate 45,009 downwards.
TGATATATAACACTGAAACATAATAAGTTAAGAGTCACTCAAGTTTATAAAAAATGCATAAAATGTAGGATCAGCTGCAGGGTTGGGTGATTTTTCTACTGTTACAAATCTAAAGCTGAAATTTCTTTTTCTTTTTGTATATGCCAGATGGCTTGCTGGATTATTTAATGAGTAACAATAAAAACTAGTTCTCAGAAGCACAGAAAATTCAAACATTTTGATATAGAATCAGTAGCAATACAGCTAATACACAAGTTCTTTTCTATTTTTCTCAAGAAGGAGTGGGCTTTTGATTTCTGGCTTAAAACATCTAATATTCTCAAGCTGAATCAATGACAAATATTTTCTAAATGAAGATACTGACAAGTTTAAGAAGTAAGATTTACTATATTTTAATTACAATATTTTTCTGAAGAGAGGGCACAGAAACACAGCTGTCAGAAAATTCTGCTACTGTAATACATAATATTTTTTCTTATTAATATAATTTTAAAGTCAATAGATAGACCTGAGCATATAATCCTCAGTAACTCAGGATCAAACACCAATATCTTACTATAACCAAGACAAAACACACGTGCTTTGACCTTTGAAGTGTTACTCATCATCAACATGAAGTTACTTTGTTTCTAACTATAATTTTCTTTTTGACTTCAACTCAACACACCTTTCAAAGCAAGCACAGAACACTCACTACAAAAGCTATCTAAAGACAGGAATGCGTTATTATTGCAGGGTAAAATACCAGTAGAAAAAAAAAAGTTAGAATCAATTCTCCAGTCCTGTTAGCTAAACCAAGCATTACTGCCTTTCTAGGGGGTTTGTGGGCCTGTCTTCTCCCTCCTGCTTGTATCTTACAATTCCTAGGAAGAATGGTGCTGTATCTGGAAGTGTTTTCCAGTCTCTCCTAACATAGTTACATTACTTTACCAGGAATGCAACAGGAACTGCCTCTGAGAAATAAAAATCAATGTGGAACTCAATTTCACAGACTTGTTTTGTATTGCTTCAAGAAACTGTCCACAAGAGGACCAAGTATTATTACATTTGCACTATCACCCAGCACATCAGTCCCTCTGTCACGTTATTGTGTTCAGACTTGGATGTCACTCTTCAATGAAGGCTTGCAGGCTGAAGCTACCAAGCCTTAGACAAAGAAGAGGACTGGGTTCTTCTTCATGCTATGGAAAGCACAGAGATGCTTTTTATTTAGCAAGCATCACAGAACTTTCAGAATATTAACTGTCCTCCAGTCATTTCTCTAAAGCAGCCTAACCATAAAGCATTACCTGCCAACCCCATAAACTTCCCAAACTCAGACTACAAGGCTTTGATTATCTACGATGGAGGAGAGAGGAGTTTAGAGGGGAGAGAAGTTTTTACTTCTCCTGAAAAATATCTAAAATATCACAGAAGCACCAGTGTGCTACAAACTTCAGTCCTCACACATAATTATTAAAGATAAGACAGAAAACATCAAGAGAAGCAAAATAGTTAGACTCTGAAATCCTGTCTATATTACTTCAAGCACCAAAATGCTGAACACCAAAAAGCTTCCTCTTGATAATACAATTTGATTCCTATGGAGTATAGAGGACCAGAGAGGCAAAAATCCTAGGATGGGGCATGACCACAAGGGGATGCAAGGATGCTGCTGGTCTTCATGATCTGTAGTAGCTAGGTGGTCTTTACTTTCATTTCTATTCCGCTTCTCTAAATGACAGCTATTTCTGTCCTTCCTCATTTCTGCTGATTGCTCACGAGTCATGAGCTGTTGCGAACATCAGAACAAGCCAAAGCCACTGAGAAGCAGCAGGGCAAAGCTGCTTCCACAAAAGAACTCCCTCAATATTTCCTGGGAAAACAAGCTTCTTTAGTCAGCCTGTGTTGTTCTACTTTTCATGAAATACAAGTGCAGCTAATTTTGCTTTGGTATTCTAAATTTTTACTTTGTAATTAAATGTTAAAAATTAGGAAGCTTAAATTCACAGACTATCCAAACAACTTGCATAGCATCTGTATACATCACTGAGGACAGCTTTCACCATAGCAGTTGTGAAAATCTGTAAACAGGCAGATATACTCAAAAGAAAAAAAACAAGACTCCTTAAATGTTGTTCTACTTGCTTCTCTATGAACTTTCAAAGCACATTAATCAAGTATGAAGATCAACATGATCTTCAATTTTTCAATCAGTAGGTTAAATTAAATGGGTTGATTAATGGGGTAGTCATTGGTTTGGGGTGTTTTTTTCTTCAGGGTGTTAGTGTGTGTGTTATTCTGGTTTTTTTCAACTAGTACCCTGCAAGATTTCAAGCAAGATACTTCAAAAAGCAAGAAGCTTAAGTTATTGCATGGTAATTGTTTAAATAATATCACAGTTTGAACAGGGAAATTGTAGACAACTAAATTACTTACTACATCTAATAATTACTTCCTTTCTAAACCTAGGGAAATAATGTTCATTTTAAAAAAGAGACCATTTTATAGGAGAGAAAAAGTTATAGAAAGAACAGCATATGGCTTTTTCAGTAACAGTTATGAAGGAAAGATCCAGGTTGGTATTCAAAAGAAAAACAGAACTCTTAGAATAAAGAATAGCATAGATATGAATCATTTCAAAATCACAGCAACAGGAGAAACAAAAATAAAGTAAATAGTAAAACATTCTAATAACCAATACTCAGTATTGCTAACTACATGTCATGACTTAACCTCAGCTAGCAACAAACCACCATAGAGCCACTCACTCAGTCCCCATGCAGCAGGATGGGGGAGAAAACCAAGAAGTGCAAAAATGAAAAAGCTCCTGGTTTGAGATAAAGACAATTTAATAGCTAAAGCAAAAGCTGAGCATGCCAAGCAAAGCAAACAAAATAATTCATTCATAATTCACCACTTCCTGTGGGCAGGCAGGTGTTCAGCCATCCCCAGGAGAGAAGGGCTCCACCACACCTAATGGTGACTTGCAGAGACAAACACCATCACTCGGAACATCCCAACCCCTTCCTTCTTCTTCCCCCACCTCTATATGCTGAGCATGACACCCTATGGACTGGAATGTCCCTTGGATCAGCTGGGGCCAGCTGTCCTGGCTATGTCCCCTCCCCAACTCCTTGTGCACTCCCAATCCATTCACTGCTTGGGTGGGGTGAGGAGCAGAAAAGCCTTGGCTTTGTGTTAAACCCTGCTCAGCAGTGACGACAACATCCCCGTGTTTTTAACTGTTTCCAGAACAAAACACAGCCCCATACTCAGTATTATGAAGAAAATTAACTATCCCAGGCAAAACCAGCACATCACATTAAGAACAAAGAGCACAAGACCGGCAGCTCACCGCACTACTGTGTTCCAGTTAAAACTGCCTTTCAGATCAAAGAAAGAGACACAGATGGAAGAAACTACAGCGAAGACTGACCTGTACCATGGCAGCCACCCTCTTACACGATGGTTTTGATTACTGCTAGCACAAGAGATTGCCTCTAAATCACAGTTTCATTACAGTTTTATGTTTGGGTGCAAGACAGTACACAATATACTACTATTCTCCAAAACAGATTAAATTAACCCAGTAAAGTTGAAAATAACTAAATTAAAGATTAAAACTACAGTGTTCAACACAAATTGCAGGAGGTAGGATCAGAAAACCTTGCCACTTGCTAAAACAGCTGGAATAATCTGCAATATATTTACATGATGAGCTTGACACTGTGTTTAGACAGGAATTTGCTACTATTTTTAATAAGTTATTTAGGAGATTATTTTTATTTGTATATAGAGTATGACGGCAGAAAAGGAGGAGAAATAGGCACCAGTAAATGGGTTCCTGTCCAGTATTTATCTCTAACCACAGACAAGAGCCAAGCTTAAGTACAGAAATGTTTAGTAAACAGTTCTTCAAAGATAAATCTTAATTCCATTTCTGACTACATATAGCAACATTTCTCTAGAATACTTCTAAAACACTGAAAACAACTAAAATAATTTTCCACTGGATTGTTACACTTTTCCTAGGAATGAATGCATATTCCATGTGATACCAGAGTGTTCATTTCAACAGCTGGCATCAAGACTAAAAAATGAGAGTTTTGGCAAAGGATAAACAGAGATGTAGGCTGAAGTTTCTCTAACAAGTAGGTAAAAAAGCAAATATTAAGAAAAATATGTTGATATTGCAACATCTGCTGTGATTTACCGAACTTATTTTGTCAATTACAACTTAAAATCATAACTATTTAAACAATGGTAAAGACATAACATTTGAAAAAAAAACCTATTCTTGCAGGACATTGGGAACTCCATCAGTAGCTCTGCACCTCCAACTATGAATTTAGATGAGAGAAAGGATACTTGAAATCTACACACTCCCATACCTCCACATTCATTTTAAAAGGTTTAATTCTGCTTTAACCATTTCCTCTTGTTTCTTTACGGTATTTCAGAAAAGCCTGGATACAGTTCCTAATCCTGAAATACAATTCCTGCATCCTCACAGCAGCATTTAACAAATTTAACAGCTACAAAATTTAAACCAAACCCTGAAAATATATTTTTAAATGCATTTTCATCCCTAAATCCATGAGAAAACTTTCATGTTTTCAGTGTTCTATACTGAATGTTAATGTTTTACCCTGATATAAAATCCCAGAATACCAGAAGGAACCATGAATGAGCAGCATTGCACAATCAATTTTTCATGCTTTTTTCTTCCCTATCTTACCCTTTTCCCTTGGCTTTTTTATTTTTATTTTTGTATTACATATTTCCAACTCCTCCACAGAACAGGAAATGCTTTGGTGAAGAGCCAAGCTCCCCTCAGCCCACAAAACAAACATTTCATTCACAGACTAAAAATTATGGGATTGTAAACACAACTCTATCTGTATATGCCAACAAACAGTTTTTGTCATTCATCTGTAAAACCACCACAGCTCATTTTCCGAATCTTTAGGTGTAAGACTATTATACAAGAAATAAGGCCAAAAAAAACCCCACCCCCCCCCAACACTACATTTATTATTATGAACAAATCCATTGCTTGAGAAATTTGTGAGTTAAAATAATTGGATAATATCTCACTCTGAAAGATATCACTATTTAATGCACTGAAACACTGAACTTTTCAGTATAGCTATTGCATTAGGCTGAAAACCCCTATTATCTGGGATCATAAGCAGCAACAACATCCCTTTCTAAAGCATTAGGCATTTCACAACACAAGGCCATTACTTCTCATGCAGCTTATTTAAGTGAGTTGTAATAGAGAACACAAAACTATTCACATATTTCTAAGCAAAAACTAAATTAAGTTATAATCAAGGATGCATGACTAAATGAAGATAAAGATATTCCAGAATACTGTAATTCAAAACCAAAAACATTAACACAGCTTTTGTTCATTTTTTGCATCTGGGTTGGTAGAAAAATATACTTTCAAAGGAACATGTTCAAGTCAAGATATCCTAATAACTCAGATTGCCTCACACTATAAACATCAAAGAAGTATACAATAATGATTAATCCCACCAGTAACTGCTCTGTCAGATCAAGAGACAAAATGCCTTCATTCTACTCCTCCCTGCCATTAAACGGTATGCACTCTTACAACAAAATCTTCTTTTGAAAAAATCCAAGAGAAACACAAAGTAACCAACAAATTCTCCAGGACTTCTAAAGCCAGGAGAAGCAGATGCAACATCAATTAACAAGCAAATCTCATGATTTTGCTGACTGCTATTTATCCTCCCTATTCCAGAGCTTCCATTCAGCACAACTTGGCAAATCAGGAGAGCATGATCATGTATTTGACACTGGCCCAAATTAAAAATTACTTCAGACCTAGGCATCTCTTGTCTGTCACTTCTAAAAAAAGCCCTAAATCAAACAAAACCACACTCAGCACAAACCCCATACCACATTACAGCAGAGGAGCTAAGAAAAACTGCACCTTCTTTGCAGCTTTTCTTCTATTATGGATCTCCAACAATAACAAAGTTGAGATGTTTTCTCAGTTTTCAGCAGGTGAAAGGTCCTGCTTATTCATCCCTTATTAATAGTCCACATGAAAGGCCCACACCCAAAATGAGAGTGAGGGGAGACAAGTAGGAAGGGAAAGGGAAGGCTGTCCTTCTCTTAAAGATGAAAAGAATACTTAAGTCCTGAGGTGTGCTGAGTACATACTATGTTCTGGACCTTATAAATTTTTGGTTTTGCTGGAAATTGCTCCTTCTCGCATAGGCTGCACTTAATATCTTACTGCAAGACAGTTAAATTGAAATATTCTGAGAAACTAAATCACCGGATGATAGAGCCAGAAGGCAATACTAAGCTGACATTTAATTAACTGATTAATTTGGGGCTTTTTTAGTTAAATAAAGATCGTTGTGTTTAATGGGACTAGTTTCTAGGAGTTAGGACACAGTTATTCTAAGGAAAAAGAGGGAAAAAACACTTTTCTGCATAATCATTAAGGCAGCCAAGGCTTAAATAAATGTCAAAACATTTTAAATTAAAATTAAATTAACAATTAAAATTATGGCTTAAAAATACTCTGCAGAAGACTCTTAGATCAAAAGGTGGGATGAGAAGACCAAACTTTCCTGCTGTTTTTCTGTAAGGCTGAATATATTTTATTGTGTGTGATGAGCATGACTTTCCTTTTCTCCCTGAAAAGCCACAGGCCTGGCCCCAGGAACACAGTGGCAGACAAGGCTGAAGCTTCTCAAAATATTTTGTTTGCTACATTCTCCTGATCTGTCATCAGAAAGTAACAAAAACATTACTTTGCAAAGAGAAATATATTATCTCAACTCCCTCTCTCCCTCCTTTTGCACAAGCTAAAACCACAACCTATGCCCATTTAATTGCCACCCACAACAATATTCTCCATAGGCTGTGACCTCAAATAGCAAAGACTGCAGATATTTTGAGAAAAAAGCCAAACTGAGTTTTGTTCATTTGAGTAGTGTGCATTTTTCAGCAGTAATTAGTGTGATAGCCACTACTGTATTTAAAAGAGCTTGATTTACTCTTCTGATTGACCCAGATGGCACATTCTCCTCCCCTTCAGGAGCCTCTGAAGGTGATGCTCCTCTCTCCGCAGAGGAGCAGACACAAGTGAAGTCATTCTCCTGCCTCCAGCCAGGCATGGCACTACTACAGAGAGCAAGAAGGGCCAACACTGGTTGGTTCGAGAGGGTTTATCTTTGAGACAAGGCTTGGTTTAATTTTGCTCCCAAACGAGTGCAGAGCCCAAGTGCACCATGACCTCCTCCACAAGGCCACACACCCAGCAAACCAGAGAACCAGCTGGGGTAAAGGCAGCAGCACTGCACACATGATGAAAACACCATGGAACAGGAGCAAAATCAGCTGAGGGAGTTGCTCACTGCTGCCAAGAGACCTGAGAAGAAAAGAGTTGGGTTCTCTCAGCCAAATGGCAATAAAGGATAACCTGAAGAGGCAGAAATTCTTCACAACTGAAGGCTGATGCAGAAGCCACAATAATAACCAGAAAAGATATTTCACATCTATTTTCTTCTTTAAAAAAGGTTGAGTATTTTGACTTCTTTTTTCATGCATTCAATACAAACTTAAAATATTGACAGAAGTGGTCCTGCAGTTCTTTTACACACCTCCACAGCAGCCCTTCACTAGTGGTAGTCCTGCTCCATCTCAGAGAAAAGCTGCTGCTCCAAGAACTGGCAGAAAACTGGCACTGAGACTAGAAGGGCAAAGGCAATTCAGCTTCCAGTAAATAGGACATGAAAACTGTCCAATCATTTGGAAGAAAACAAATAATTCCAACCCCCTCCCACTCCCCAATTCAGGCATTAAATGATCAGGTAATCCCCATTAACAAATAAAATCTTCTATCAGTTGTGTGATATTTTTCTCTAATTAATCTTCCTTACTGGAAGTAGCAAATGATTTAGAAGTGGAAACAGCAATACTTACAAGAAACAGTGAAGAGCAAGGACCAGGCTACACCAGACCATGACAAGCCCTCAGACTGAACTCAAAAGGATGCAAAGCAGAAAAGCAAGTTTTGGAGAAACGATGGATTACAAAAATGAAAAGGAAATTGGAATAAGAAATATCTTACAGCACAAGAATGCCAAAGGCACATCTGCCAAAAAAAAATGTTTCTTGCCTCTTTAGACAAAGTCAATATAACTGGAGTAACTAACTTAGGTTTCTGTGGAACATTTAACAGAATCCATGCTAAAAAGTAACAGCTAAAGTTTTAAAAATGGTCAAGGAGAGTTATGAGAGGTCAAGGATTAGAGCTGCTACAGTGACTACAATGATCTGTGTTGAAAGACAAATTACCAGGGTGCTACTGATCCTCCTCAGTCAGGCCTATGGTTCCTGCTCTGTGTACATCCCCAGTTTCTCAGGCCAAGTCAAAGTCAATTAGTTTATGACAGTTATTCTGAAAGTGGAACAAACATCTGTCATTAATAATACACAATGTCTTAAAGTTTATGGCAGCCAATTAATTGCACTCTAACACTGAATCTCTCCTCCTGAACTGCATGTACAACTTTGCTACCAGCTTTTAGGAAAAAGCTTATGTTCTGGTTATCCTATCTAAGCCATAATACTCATATTTTAAAGATCCTTGGAAGAAAGCCAAGCTGAAATCAAATCAGTAATTATTTCTAGAGAAACACAATGGACTTTAGAGATGTTAGGAAAATAACATAATCTACTTGTTACAGTTATTTCATCATCACAAATTAACTTTGTATAACATTCCACACTCTTCTCTCCTTAAATTTAACTGCACTAGTTTTGAATAAATGTGGATTTTGTATTCTGCATAGACAGCAAAATAAGTCTACAGGGATAACACATGAACAAATGTCTTGTTAGCTATTAATCAAAATATGTAGCTTAGACCTAGACATTTCTTGTGCTTACTGAAAATCGATAAAAAATTAACAATGAAGTTTCATAAACCAGAGTCAATAGGAATGCATCACTGATTTTAGCAAAAAATGCTCTGAACACACCAAAGGGAAGACATGTGGCACTGATCAGTCATTCTTATCTCTTCCTCACTGTAATACCAAGGCCAACGCTGCAGGAAAGCTGCATGAAAGCACAAGCAAAGCGAATAGAAATGGCATTATTCCTTGAGCTCTAAGCACCACAACATTCACAAGGAAAGGCTCAATAGCTGGAGATGGAAGGTATTTCTGCCATCCAAAGAGATGTGTTTAGTCTTCCCACTGAGAGGACAGTGAATTGTTGGGAAGTCTGTTGCAGGACACACTGTGTACCAAGGTCAAGAGCTGTACCAATCCAATTTAAGTAATACAAACTAAATGACACATTCCCAGTCCTGAAGCATTTATGAGCACTGACAAATAAGCTGCAAGTTGCTCATTTTCAGGCCTAATTCTCATCCTTGCAATTCACAGAACATGGTCTCCTGAGAAATTTCCCTAAATTAATAAATCACTGTTGAAAGGTATCTCTTGGCTGGACTTCACTTCTCTACCACTAGAGAACTATCCCATTTGAGCCTTAGCTAAGCTCCTGGGCACACACAAAAATTGCTACATTGCCTTAAGTGAAAAAGTAAGCTGGAGCCACCAGATACACCAAACAAAACAGCCTGAAGCCAGCAATATAGTGGGGAAACAGCAGATTATGTTAGCAACTGGGCCACTGCAATGAAGTCATGAACCCCACCCCAGTCTGCCGTACTCTCATTCTCATCCCAGCAAGTTGCTTACCTGCAACAACTTCACACACACTACTTCAAGCAAACTGGTGTAGCGAAAGCCACAAGTTTGAAAAAGTACATTAAAACGGACACTAGAAAAGGAAGAGAAAAATAGGACTGTGAATCTGTCATGACTACTTAAAAAGTACAGGGTAGTTGCTGACAGGTCTCCATTAAAAATAAATTAAGATAGCTAGCTTAAGAAATAAGGGAAACACTAATCTCTTTCAAAAAACAACATCTGCTAAAGCAGTTTCAGAGAATGCATGGGTCATGTGGCAGATGACATTTGTTGAGTTAAGAATTATCTGTCTTAAATCAAGATTTCTAGGATGGTGAGAAATATTTCCCATTTTGACTGCAAGTATTTTCACATTGTGCCAAGAGCCACCCAGTGACCACAGCTTGAAGAAATCCAAATATTGCTTCACTTACCCAGAATGTCAAGGCAGCTGGAGAGAGTTTTAACAGCAGAGCAAAAGTTAGGAGAAACAAGAAAACCAAGAACAGCAGATCAACTGCCAATGTGGAAACTGGATTTTAAACATGTACATTCACATTTACACATCTTATTCTAGATTAAACAAAAACATCCTCTTAAAACCTTTCAACAGAAAAAAGATTCTACATAAGATTACTGAGTGGGAAAATACCCATGTATTTCCACATTGCTAGTGATCTTTTTCTATTCAAAGCAATAATTCCAATATGGAACCAAATAAAGACATAAAAGAGCAATTTTGTTTTCTCTTTTCTCCAGAGCAAGTATTTTCTCAAATTTTGTAACAGTGATAACATAATAGGATACAGTTGTTACAGACAGACCAGTTTGTAAGAACACACAAATTTACCTTCTGCACAAGCCACTCAATTTAAAACACTACTTCGAGATTATGCTTTTTTCATATACAGTTCATGCACAGATTGATTTCCAAGATAATGAAAGTTCATATGCATATATATATACGCATATATGGAAGTACTTTTTCCTACTAAATCTACAGAAACAGAGGTTATCCCATTGTATTGCTGCATTTGACTGCTTTGATTTTTCTCAAAAGAGAGAAGATACTAAGAGGATATGACTTCCTCATAACTCAGATAGGGGAAAAACTTGTGAAACGCTTTTACAAGCACTTTTTATAGTGCTTCCATGCTTGAATAATATAGCTTTTTATGTTGCAGTAACTTTTTATCATGCATTCAATAGATTTTATTCCTGTAGCCATTTACAGAAATGTGCGTAAGATTCTTTTCATCTACCATTTTCAACTGCTCTGAGGAAAAAACACAAAAAAGCATATCCAAGGATAACACAGACAGGCAGAGTATGAGAGACCATATGGATAAAATGTCTTCCGTTTCAGTCTAGTGTGGAACTCTTACGCTTTGTCTAACATAGACCTTTCCTTGCAATAAGGGTATTTGACTGATTTGCTTGTAAATGAAAAAAAGCTGTTGAGGGTATTCAGTAGTCAATAACCAGGCGAAGACAAGAAACCTGGTAAGAAGCTCACACTACATTGAAACAGACAGTTTCTTCTATATATTTTCTATCAGTTTAGCAGCTTGCAGAAGATAACTGCCATAATTTATTATCTTATTTATCTACTTTGCTGTTTAGAATATCAGTAGTTTTCCGTATTTAGCAGAGCTATGAGAAAAATAATAAGTCAGCTACGGGCCATCAGTGCAAATAGATTGATATCTTAGCTAGGATAAAACTGGAATGCTTAGTAATCAAAGCTACCTATTGCACAGAGCCAGTCCAGCAGCAAGTATTTCTTCTCAATAAATTTAATACCTACATTTAATACATGCAAACCAAATTAACATTCGAATCCATCTGCTTATGCATTTATACTGATTTAATAAAATTTGTCTTCTGATAATTTCCACTCTCATTGCTTAAAATAGAATATATGCAAAAAACAAGTCATACTTTCCTTTTGTAAAAAATCACCCAGTAAGTCACATTTTAAAAAAAGAAGGAAATACTTCTCCAGAGGAAAAAAAAAATGAAGGTGGCAGGAGATATTTCCCATTAAAAACATCTTGACTTTGAATATTCAAATTGAAAATGTGAGCACACTTCTCACAGCACAAATAAACTCCTTTTCCACGAACATTTGCTTAGTCAGGTTTTACTTCTTTATTTTTTCACAGGTTGCTCACTTGCAAGGACTGTGATCCAATTTTTTTATCTTTTTGAAATTTGGGGCTATTAAGTCTCTCACTTGCAAAATTGCAGTACTCAGTTATTCAAAGGAGCCACAATGAGTTTCTTTTCTGGTATGTGATTTACAAAAATCATCATGCAAGGATGTTAAAATCTGTAAGGATAGTATGCCTTTAAACTGTTTGGGTGGTTTGATAAATAAATCCAATTGTAAAGGGAATCAGACAACAGACTTTCAAACCTTTTGAAAAGCTATCTGGAAAACAACTTAATTTCTGAAAAGATAGGAAATAGAAGGAAATAAAATGAATGTAAAAGTGGTATTTTTGTTCCAAAGGTAAACTTGAAAAAAAAAAAAAAAAAAGTCCTACTTAGAATTTTAAGATATGCAACATAAAATGATTTTCATCATTATTATGTTCCAGCTTCAGGGCACATTGTACTTCCAGCTATAAGCAACTCTTACTGACATAAGCCAAGACAAAACCACAGGGGTGAGCAATGGACTGACCAGCAGGTCCCTACATGGTAGTTATGAATTCTGCCACCTGGATTATTTATTATAAAGTTAGTTTAGTCCAAAACATTACCAGGAAATCTGAGATCAGATCCTGTAAATAACTACAACCATGTCCGTTCCACATCTACGGGGACACTGATCCACCAATCCTTTTGGCTAAGTGTTTTCTGCAGCAGAAGTTTAAAAGCTATACAGCAAACTGCTTTTTTTGGCCCGTTCACTCCACATAATCCAGCAGACAGTCACTGTCTAAGCATTCCTTAGGTGAATTGAGTCAAGTTAGCCTACCAGGCTTGAAAAATGATTTAGGCAAGAAAACCTAAACACTGGATAGATTTAAAGCAAATTCATGTGAATACCCCAATTCGTGCAAAACTTGCAAACACCACATATAAAAGAAAATCGTGCTCTTATGTCCATAATACTTCTTTGCAAGATTGGAAAAAATATTACTTGATTATTAATAAAGATCAACATTCACTGATACCCCCTTACCAATTGTAATTCCAGTAAGAACCCAAGCACTCACAAATCAGAATCCAAATGTAAGCTGAGGAACAATTCTCTGTCACTATAATAATAATAATGTTTACCAACCAATACTGATCAGGTGTATAACTATATATGGACATGCATTGCTACATCCTTAAAGCAAAACAAAAAAAATAGTGCACTACAACAAAAAAACAGTATTACAAGATTTCTCTCTATAGCTGGGCAGATGGTAAACAACAACTGCAGCTTATTACAACTCCCATAAATTGTCTTCATCACCTTGTGTTTCCCCATCTGTCTTTTGGGCCCACCTGTTTTCTCACTTTAAACCAGCAGCACTGCTACAGTATATATGTAATATGTTAATCGCCTAGTGCAACCAAGTCCTTTAATTACAGATTTTATCATCTATGCTAAACAAAATATACATCACATTTAATCAGGACTATGCATGAGCATTTAAAATGTATATTATTAACATCCACAAATCATATGTTTTATTTTTTTTATTTAGTTAGTGCAGGAAATAGGTATTTAGTGCTCCCTTGCCTTCAAATCCAAGTCTTTTACGTTACATTGTAGAAGAGGAACTACTAATCTAAAGAATTCAAGATAGGCTACTGTTTTCATTATCTTGCCTCTTTACTTCATTCAATGTTACTTAGTGTTCAGTTTGTCTCATTCCATAAACATCAGGGATTAGTGTCGGTTCACAGAATAAAACTCGGGAACCAGTACCTTAAATGTATTTTGGAGCTGAAATGTTTCACTGTGGAGGCCCTTGAGCCTACAAAGTGAACACCCAGGGCAATGCCCTGGAAGAATCAATCATAACCTTTGGGAATGCTTTTTCAGCTCTGCAGCAGTATGTTAATTTCCTTCAGTTTTGTTCTTTCCATTGGCCTGGGCATTGCCCACCTCTAATTGTTCATATTTGTCCTTAGTTCTAGAGATTTCTTATTTCCCTGTTCTCTTATTTGTTGTGATACTCAAGTTCCCCATATGATCCCCCATACTTAAAGCTGTGCACCACCCTGATTGTCTGTCTTCTGTCCCTGGTTCCTTTGGTGTGTGGAGCAATAAACCTTCACTGGAATTCTATACAGAAGACCCTTCCTGCCCTCTATTCGCTGAGCTATCTGTGGTGTGTGTGAGTGGACGAAAATGACTGTCAGTGTGCCCACCCAAGCGGCTTCCTCAGTGGAGACGCTTTGGGGTGGTTGCAGGGTCCACTATCCACCCCTCCCACGCTGCAACACTGCACTAGATTCTACTGGACTCAGCCCAAAGTTTGCATGGACAGAAAATTCCCTTTGCTCATAAGCTACAAATATCTCCAGTGCTACAGTAATGGAAGGCACAGTAAAATATGAGGTGTTTATTTTTATCCTGTTGCTTCCTCATTGTCAGTGTTGCAATTACAGTAAGTGCTTATCCCCCAGTTATTTGGCAGTAGTTGCAGTCTGCAGAGAAAATTCTCATTTACTGTGCCACTGGGTGAGCACCTCTGTAAATCAGCACATCTCCTTTGTGTCCCAACCTTCTTTACAGTTTACAAGCCCTCATTAGTTGTGTCCTGGATGCTGTTCTAGATAAGAAAAAAACAACATCAAATGCTGAACCTTTATGTCTAGATCAGACACTGCCTCATTGCTGAGCCATTACCAAATCACTGCTAAAATATCACTCTACATTAGTGAAATACATAGTTGCAATCTACAGCTTGTCTGTGCCCTTGGCTGAGCTGTCTATCAAAGACCTCTTCCAGTGGGATACAGCATGCGTCACTGGCCAGGGAACTGCCCAGGCTGTAACCCGAGCCAACCAGGAGGCAAGGTGGGAGCCTTTAGATCTTCCCTATATAAAGGGGCTCCCGACTAATAAATTTTATCTTCATCTGCAACCACGCTGAGGGTCACTGTCATTCTATCTCCTCCTGGGTCCCCATAACAACAATACATGGCTAAGACAGATTAAAGCAAGCAATAAATCTCATAGAAAGTATGTGATCAGTTGTTTTATTGCACAGTTAAAAAGGAAACTCCAAGGCTTAAGCCTTTATATCAGTCTTTTTTTTTCAAATGCAAACTGCTAACCTCTGACTAAGGCAAGCTTTATGCTTAAAAATCCATTACTGTCTTTGTCTGTGCATCATTTAATGAAAGCTGGATAGTGGGGCTATTTACTCTAATACCTTTGATTTCTTTCAAATTATATCTGTAAAGCTATTTTAATTCTGACTGTAAATTTAATATCCTGTTATTTCCCTTCTCTATAAATTTCTGTTAAAGCAATAAATACCTCAGAAATACCAAAGCTTACAAATTCTAGGATATTGTTTTCTTCTTGAGCCTCCAGCGATGTATTTCCTAAATAAATAGAAATTTTAATAAAGTTTTCCATTGACCCAAAATGCTTCTGAAAAATAATATATTCATGAAGGCAGAAATGCAAATTTCAGCAAATGGAGGTTATATAACACAGTAAATAAAAAGCACAGCAGATAAATAGCAAGTTCTGAGAATAAAAGTCATCTGAAAAAAAAAAAAACCAAATAGCATTAATCCAAACAAGCATCTTCTGAGATTTCTTTTCCTTCTCTAAAAATCAATTTACCCCAAAAAATTTCATGCATTTGCTTGTTTGCTACTTCTATATTTACTGTTTATAGTGTTATTATTTCTTAGAACCATGATTTTTAGATTCTTTTAAGCAGGAGTTTACCCCAGTGAAACAGGGAAAAGATACAAAGTGATAGAAGAGATGAAAAAGAGAAAGACCATAAAACCAATTCAATGATGTCCAATTAGAAAGGGAACAAAGTTGAGATGTAGCACTACAGAGGTAGAGCAGCTCAGAAGATACCAAACCAACTTCCACAGTCAGGAAATGTGCCAAGAGGAGAAAAAAGATAAGGGGAAAAAAGCAACACAGTAGTACAGAGCTAAACTGTAAAGCCGTCTTTACTGAAAGACTTTCCAGTTTTATAAACAGGGAGGCTACAAAAAAAAAAAAAAGCTAGGCTTGAGGTAAGCAAATGGGCAAACAAATGTGAGAGGCACCCAAAAGGTTAAAGGCACATCAATTGAGACAGAAGTACACAGAGTATAAAGGAGACACACCAGAGGAGATAAACAGAAAGTTAAATATTCCTTCATTCATTTGGAACACAGAGATTCATAATCTGTTAAAAGCAGATTTGAATGTTTGTGTCCCTGTGTACCACCAATGATAAAGATGGTTGCTTGTTTATAGCAACTACAATGACCACTTTCCCATAGTTTTATTTTCAGAGTTTGAAAAATGCTTCCAGTTTTGGACCATTTTCATATAACTATCATAGTAATTCAGATATACTCAAAAAAAGAAACCCTGAACAAAAGAAGGAACACTAACACTAAAGTAAAAAAATATTATTTAGCACAATTTTTAGCAAAACTTAGTTTCCCAATATTAAACTACTAAAAAGAACAATTTTCAGGAGAGCAAAGTAGAATTCAAGGACAGATAAAGGGCCTATGAGATCAAATAAACTTTTTAATAAGTAAATAATAAACAAAACCAGCCCAAAATTCCTAAAGAGTTAGGGATTAGGTATATTATACTATTTCATGGCAATGTGAAATAAAAATTAATTTATCACATGAACTAAGAGATTATAATTTTCCTACTGAATGTTCTTTCCTTGTTATTTAGGGTTTTTTATTGCCATCCTTGGCCATTAATGGTCAATAATGTCTGACAGTAAACAGACCTGAAAAAATCTAATTTTGTGTTCTGCAGGTGCTACAGAAAGCTCATAGGAAAAGCAAGGCATACCCCTGTTGAAACATACTAAAGAAATAAGCCCCAAATAAAACTAGAATTAAAATCTATCAGTTTGCACTTTATAAAGGCAGTTTTTTGGGAACTGCAAATACTACCCAGAGAATTAAATGTGGCCTGACGTCCCTGGAGACAGCATTTCATTCTCTTCAAGAATGAGTCCCTCTGGACCCACATTTCCCAGACGCAGACTATTAGTGTCACAAACTCCAGCACCTACTGTCTTGGATACTCTGAGCATGAAAAATTCAAGCCCCTAAAGGGCTGGCTGAGAACTTAAGCAACTGGAGACAAGCTGGAGGACAGATCAGCTTCATTAAAAAAGATGGTTTACCAGCAAGTGTGAAATTCTTAAGAATATGTATATAAGCAAAAAGAAGCCCATAGGATTATAGAGTTTCCTGAATAAATAACCATTGCAAGAAAACTTACTGGGAACTCTGCAATTAGCAGAAACAGGGATCCAAGTGAGAAAATAACATCATACAAGTTGGCTTATACGACCAAAATCAAACTGATTCCTAGGACTGCACATACAGTAAAAACAATAATAGTGGAGTTGTTAGGCAGGAAGAATATAGGATTACAGAACATCAGAATGTTCTTTCAGAACAATACAGCACAGTCACAAACAGAACCCAGGAAAAACAGAGCAACTATCACCAGCTGACTCAGGTGATGAAAGGATCTGAAACAACATTTGGTGGCAACAGAAACAGAAGACATAAAAATACAAAACAGGACAAGACTCAGCATGGGTTGACCAAAGATGGCAGGCCAAACCCATATGCTTTAGTTATCAAAGAAATTGTTTCAAGAACAGAAATGCATAAAATACTTCTGTTCAATACAGCTTTTGATACAACACCACATGGAAAAATCACTATTTAAATTGAAGAGACACTGGTGTAATTTAACCACGAGTCATCTAGCTGTACTGAACACAGCACAGAGGCGTTACTGCAAGCTTAAGAGCAGGGCTGCAGAAGCTACACACCCCTTAAGCACAGCCTAAAAAGGCCTGTAGGCAGCACAAACAAATGACAGCCTAAGTAGCCTGTGACTGAACCTCCTGAAACACCAGAAGCTGCCACTGTGTGATTTGAGACTCCCTAGGCATAACGTAAGGGAGCAAAGAAAAAGCCAAGAATCATTTGTGGAAAGGTATGAAAACCTGGACAGTTGGAGGGAGGAATGAACTGCTGACAATATGAAGTCCTACCAGCTTGTTTATAGTAGAAAATCCCAAAAAAGTGGAAAACTGTACAAGGTGAGGAGCTGAACCTGCCTGGCAGGTTGACGTCCATCTTCAGGCTTTCACCTGGGGATTATCTGCTTCCAGGTGGGATTATTTGCCTCCAGGCTTGCTCACAGTGAACTCCTGCCAAGAGGCTGTACACAGCCTGGCTTTTCCTGGAACAGCCGAGCACCTTCTTGCAGCTGCTTCCCAAAGAGGAGTCAGCCTCTGCATCCTGCTGGATCACATCAGCTGCTCACTACCCCCATCCATCACTCCAGCAACTGAAATATTAGCCTTGGAACTACTTTTCAAAATTCTAATTACCTGCTTTTGCACAAAGACTATGTTATAACTACACTTGATGAGGAAAAAGATCAGAGAGATGGCAGCAGCAGCTGGAAAGACCAGGAAAAATCATTATAGGATGGAAAACTGCAGAATAAGAGGGCAGACACCCTTATACACTGATAAAGTATTAATTTATATAAGAGTGAAAGACACTTATCAAAAGCTGGGAGGGTTGTTAACAGGAACTTCCAAGAATTTCAGCTAAGATTTATAATGCTCTACACATTCCCAAGAAATTCTGAAGCAAGGGTGAATAACTGGGTTAGAAAAATCTATCAAGAACAAACTTACTGAGAGGAGTCACAGTGCTATTGAACTTGCTAACAAAACGATGTAATGAATAACAGAAAATACAAATTAATGCAGAAAAATGGCTATATAGCACTATTCACACACTAATGAACTTTACACTACCTATATCACACAACAGAGAATCAAACACTATTCCCCTAAAATATAAAGAGGAAGTAAGAAATTTAAGTTATTTATATTTAAAAATAAAGCCTGCACAGGAACAGGTAGATATAATTTGCACATAAAATTTAAAAAAAAAATGTTGTAAAGCAGAAAACATTTTTAATCACTAGAGAAATAAAAGCATGGCTTCCCAAACAATAATTCAGATAAGAAGCCTAGACCTGTCCTAAAATGCAACTGTGAGGGGACAGGAGAAGGAAGGAAGGGGGAAGAAAAAAAAAAAAAAAGAAAAAGAAAGAAAGAGAGATGCTTCTATACTGAAACATAGAAACCTGAATCCTGAAAGCCAGGTCCCTTCCAAGACTGAATTCCTAAAAAAAATTTCAAATATGATAAAACTATTTTAGATTGCAACAGCTCATAACAAATATGCTGCAAATCCATGAACTTCAACCAAAACACAGGAAGGAGTTAAAGGAAGAAGTGACATGAAGGAAAAAACTTTGAAGGATTGTTTTGTGATGAATAAGGTGACAGAGAATTTCGTGTGACCTTGCAGAGTAGAAATAACAGTTACATTCAGGAAGAAAGATAAGGATATGAAGACTTGACAGTCTTCACAGTCTTGACAGTTGAAACAGTATTATTTCAACACAGATCTGATACTAGAATCTTCTTGCCTTCTAGCTGTATTCTACAGCTATATGTATATAGAAATATACCTTTTTTGTACATTAAACTATTAAATTTAAACTATGCTGTTTTCAATACTGCATCAGATAGCTAGTAACATTTTAAATGTTGTGTCACTGTCCAGAACCAGAGATTTGATTTCTCCCTTCCCTTCGGTGATGTACCTATATTTCAAGGAGGAGAGATGTGACACCATCTGCTCTATCTTCCCTGGAAAATCTGTGGCAGAATTTACTGCTAAAGAAGACCTTAAGGAGTTCTGCAAATTCTTATTACTGCAGTTGTGCTATCTGGAGCACTGGCTGCAGAAACTCTTCCTGGTTTTTCCCTATCACGACCAATGACAAATAGTCCTGCGTAAAAGATTAAATGCTTGACCCGACTTGACAGTTTTATTTGATCCTAACAAATCCTCAAGTAAGATACTGAAAACCAGCTGCTTAGCTCTCAGAATCCCATTACTGGCCAGCCTTGGAGATGATCCCCATTTGGCTGATACCACCAGACAGTGGTGGTATCTACACTCTTGGAAAGTCACACACACAGCTGGAGAAGTATGACCATTTCATATTGCTGTGGATGCTTAAATTCCGTGAAATACACTGGTGCGGACCGTTCAAAGTTAACTGTTATTGTAAGCCCCACTTCTGGATGCACTGAATGCTGCTGGGCATGCTGTGAAATAATTTTTTGCTTGTGATCGCAGTCCTTTGTTTTAAGAGCTTTGAAGAAAAGAATTCCAACTGAATTTCTAATAGGACACTTGGGTATTCCAATTATACATTTGAAGATTCATAACCAAATTAGAGCAAACAATTATAAATCCTTGTCTTCTTTAAAGTGGAAGTCACATTTCAGTAGCATCTCATTATCAAAAATGAGAACTGCATTACTAACTGCATAAACATGCAGTGAAAAAACACTGACCTTGTAAGAGAGAACAGTGTGCTTAGAAGACACTATATCCCACTGTTTGAAGTGATCTCATAAAGCAAAGACTAATGAAGAAATTCCCCCAAAGCTTGTCTAAGCACAGTGCACTCCTTCGTTTGCAGGAATGGAAGACAACCTGGTCCTGGGGAACACACATACAACAGGCCTGAAGAGGACAACATTCCGAGGTGGTTTCAGTGCAAGACATTATCAAGTGTACACTGCCAATCACTGATACTGGGACATCCCTCCACCCTGAATGCCTTCCTTAACTACTGCCAGGACTCTACTGGTTATGGACTATAACTGTATCAGATTATTGACATAGAAACTATTCACCATAAGTATGTGCATACATATTTGTGGGTACCCATATACACATACTCATCTAATTTATACTCTGTTAAGAACAAAGGAAATTGATATTTTGCACCAAATAAACATCAATGATAATAAATAAAAAGTAGAGAGAACAAAAACAAAAAAAATATGTAGTAAAAATGGTATGACCTAAAGTAAACCAAAGAACAGACCATCAGCATTACAGAGTGTGTCTTATCATTCCTATCTACTATGTTTTGGTGGGCACACTAGAGCAGTCTCAGAGCACATGAAATGGGTTCAATTTGGATGAAACAAGACTTTCAGATACCCTTAGGAGTGCACCTTACATGCTTCGACTGCCTATGGGCAGGAAATAGACTGGATCAGCCCCAGTGTAAAACCCCACACAAGTGCGGTGTAAACATGGGGTTGACTCTGCAGATCCTCTCTTACTGCATTACACTTCTTGCCTCTGCAGCCACAGACACAGATTATTCTGTTCTTCCACTCTATCAGGAAGAAATAAGACAACAGATTTCACAGATTTTTAATGTTTAATGTCATGCCAGTTCATATGTCCCCACTTGTCCCCTCACAGTCCTCCCCAGCTTGGTATATAGTCTTTTGCAGAACACAGCCAGCCTACAGCTGTCACATATGGGAGAAAGTGTTAACATGGTGATCCATATTTCAGTGGAAACAATCATTTAAGGGATGGAGACCACTGAAAGCATCATACAGTATTTGCTACCCAAATTCATTCACACACCAAAAAAAGCCTTGCAACCTGCTGACAAAGTTTATTCTTCCAACTGCAACACTAGTTCCCATGAAACCAATCCATAATCACTTGCCTCATCACAAAATCCACTTTATGTACATGAATTAGGACTCCCTAAGGATCTAATACTGGATACCAAATAGGATCAAAGTATTTTGGAGAACCAAAGACAATACACTAGAGATGGAATTTATTCATACATCAACAGGCTGCCCAGGGAGGTCATGGAGTGTCTGTCTCTGGAGACATTCCAAACCCACCTGGATGTGTTCCTGTGTAACCTGCTCTAGATGACCCTGCCTTGGCAGAGGGATTGAACTAGATGATCTACAGAGGTCCCTTCCAACCCTAACAATTCTGTAATGAATGAAACACATTACATTTTTCCTAATACAAAGTGAGAAGAGCATTTCAGGTTATTAAAATTCCCGGTGTGTTTTTTATAGGCACAGTGTACTTTGTCAGATTACTACTCTTCCATTTGTATTTTGCCTATATAAAACATGTCATAGTCAGAAGAAAATAATTCAAATTAAATATTTTGAAGCTTAATCAAATTACACATGAGCCTTCTGTAATGGAGAACAGCCAGGCAAGCACTGGCCTCCAGAATCTATTTGTATCTATTTATACAATCAATATTTCAGAAAGATCCCTTAGCTTTCATAACATATATATATATACACACACACACATACATGTACCTAAGTACTAATCATCTCCTCTTGACAAAATAAACAGCAAGAGGAAGATAAAGAATACATTTTTCTTTTAAATTCATTAAAAGCTCCAGACTGAAGAGGGAAAACCAAGAATGTATATCAGAAGGTCCACAGTTTTTCTTTCAGCTTATGGTCTTTTAAAATAACTTCTATTCAAACCAATTTCCTTGTAATGAAAGCACATTGTCATCTAATTAAGAAAACATCACAACTAGTTTTAAGTTTCATTTTGTACAGTCAAACTTTCAACCATTTAATTTAATATCACCTAAGTTCTCAATATTTATAAGTGGAAGAGGTCCCAAATTAAATACATATTATACTACTCAGGCAGCAACTTGCTTACAATGACACAGGTTCAGGGGGTACAAACTAGTCATTTGCTTTCATTTATGCAAAAGGTTTTTCTGCTACTTCTTAAACAGATACAGCTAAAGGCAATTTAAATAAACTGTCCCATTCATGTCTCTAGGTTCATTACTGGGGAGAGGAGAAGGCTTAAAAATGAGAATAGCATTTTAAGACAGTAGTTCTTGATCTGCAATGAACTTGAGGGTCTGGGAATTTCTCTAAGGACCCACCCTGGCTCTTATCATTTAAATTCTACTAAAATAAAGGCATCATTTACAGGAACAGAGATTTCACTAGGTGCTCTGAAAATACAATCAAACCTCTGCAATTCTACCCAGTAGCTCTAAATATCTCTCTAAAACGCTGAAGTACCACTTGAAACACTCCTCAGAACAAATGCAGCAGCACTCATAAAGCACAATTTGCCTTCAAAGTTAAGTGCAGTATAAGGCTCTTGACTTGGTTCTTAAGTTTGTTGACTCAACACAGGGACAGGTAAGTGTTTTACAGAATGAACACACCACTGACCCAGCAAAATGCTTTGCTCTAATTGTTCTATAGAGTAAAGGAAATCAAAGCAGACTAAGTTACACTGTTTAAGACCAACAAAGGGAAGACTCACCATGAGCAGAATGAAAAATGTCTTCAGCCCCATGTTTTACTGCTATACCATTCCTTCAAGTAAATCAGTAGGCAAAATTAACAGATTTGATCACGAGTACTTCCGTTTTTTCCAACTACCCTTTTACAGTTGTGTGTCACTATGTACAGTACAGAATAAGCAAATCATTCCAGCTTGGTGCTGAAATCCATACAATCTCAGGAAATCCTAAGAAAATCCTCTATTTAAAAAAAAAAATTTTTGCACAAAAATATTTCAAAGCACTATATTAAAAAATAAAGAATGTACAAGTATAAAGACTTTTAAAAGTGTCAACATTTACCTTACAGATCCTGTTAATTAACCAGCTTCAAAACAACTTTGAAATTTAACTACTTCTACCTATCTTTCCTTGACCTCTTTGAAAGAGCAGAAATAATTTCATTTGGTGTTTTCATAATGAAAAGCATTAAAACANGTTAATATACTCCATACCTCCTCCTGAAGACAGCACAGGATTAAGCCATGGGAAAAATGACAACCTTCATAATCAAAATTGTGGTCCCTAACTTTTAACACTACAATCTCAACTCCAGCATTTGCACCTGCATCTAAACCAGTATGCACAGTTGTCTGCACCAGTTTGAATTTCTACTTGAAACTGAACACTAATTCAAGAAAAAAAGAGCAACTCTGTAATCCTAAAACCCACCCCAGAACCCTTCTGAAAACAGCAGTAATATTTGCTTTTTCCCTGCATCACTGCAATAGAGGAGAAGCAACTCCAGAGCAAGCCTGTGTGTCAGCCTGTTTGTACAGCAAAAACCTAAATGAGAAACTAAAAACAATGCTATAAAGATTTAAAGAAAAGTTTACTTTTGTCTTTACCAAATCAAGTTACTCTACAAGACCCTTTTTAAATAGCATACAGAACCTTTCTATTTTGTAAGGATGATGCAGTGAACTTTTTCTATCTGCCACTCCAAGAAACATCACAGACCACAAAAGCATTTTTTCATTTTTTCCTCCACACAAATTTGAGTGGTTCCAATGAATGTTTGTTGTGAGACAGATTTAAACAAGCCAGTGCGAATAACATATGTTCCATTTCATTGTGATTCATTTTGGCTCATTTCATGCAGAAAAACAAGCATCTGTATACTTTAAGCTTAAAACAGACAGTCACATGGAATTTATACTGTACTCATAAATCTCTTTCCGCCTGCATTTAAATATCTGAAATTACCTTACTCTTCAAATAACTGTACTGGTACAAGTTGTTTTCTCTATTCACTCTAGACAACATATGAGATGGGGCACTCACTGCTCACAGAAAGACTCACATTTTCTGTGTTTTCCTGACCCTGCTGTGGCACAGCCACAAACTATTCCCCCTTTTCCTTTCACTGGAATCCTCCTCATTCTCTAATTTTTTTAATGGATCAACTGTCAGCACTGCAAACAACATTAGAAGTTATTGTTATTCCCCTTGAGAATACCACTTAATAGGCTTATGTAAATTATGTATCTTTTATTTACTGCCCTAGACAAACCTAAAGGGAACAGGTTGTCAGTAACAGCTTTGTTCCCCAGTCACACACTCAGCCCACTCATTAGGGGTGGTTGAGCACTGCACTTAGATTGTCATTCAAGAAATAATAAAGGATCTCTTGGGACATATTGCCAAGACAAGTATACTCATGTAGTCTTCATAAACTACAAAATTACAAACTAAATTATTTGTTAAAAATCTGAACAAGCAAAGTGCTTTAAAACTTCTGGGTTATTTGAAGTACATCTTCACATTGAAGTGAATGCAAGGAAATGCACTCATAGCTACTTCAACCTGGCTGCTACCACAGACATTGAGAAGCACTTCTAAGATGAGAATAATCATACTTTTGGTATAATTGTATTTTAGATACCACCTTTAAACTTTCCTGTTTCAGGTGCAAGTACCAATTCTATTTCAAAAGCATAGGGCACAGGTCAAATGAGCTGAACAAGGCTAAGATGCACGTTCATGCACCAAGAATAAACACCTTCTGAGAAAGTCCCAAGTTGGGGACTTATTGGGCAGTTGATACTGTTAAGAGAGAGAGAGAGGAGCTTTGAAGTTACTCACATATGAGCATACTTTGCTTGAATGCTAAAGATTCTAGCAAAAGTCAGTGTACATGCAGCAGTCTGTCTCAGACTCACTGTTTAAGCATGTAAAATCAGATTGATTTTCCAATTGATGAGTATTCCAGTTGCCAAGACCAAGGTATTATTTTTATTAGCTATATAAGTTGCAGTACTGCAGCCTGTGTCACAGAGCTGATTTATGAACCTGACTGACAGAACCACAGAATCATTTAGGTTGGGAAAGACCTCGAACATCGAGTACAACCATTAACCCAGTACTGCCAGGTCCACCACTAAACCATGTGCCCAAGTGCCACATCTGGACATCTTTTACATACCTCCAGGGATGGTGACTCCACCATTTCCTTGAGCAGCCAGTTCCAATGCTTAACAATCCAGGAAGAATTTTTTCCTAATACCAAATCTAAACCACCACTAATGTAATTTGAGGCCATTTCCTCTTGTCCATGGGCAGGACTTCTTTCACTAGACCACCTTGCTCAGAACCCCACTCAGCCCAGCCTTGAACACATCCAGGGATGGGGCAGCCACAACTTGTCTGGAAAACCTGTTCCACTGTCCCAACACCCTCACGGTAAAGATTTTTTTTCCTAATATCCAATCTAAACCTACCTCATTCAGTCTGGATCCATTCCCCCTTGTCCTGTCACTATGTGCTCTTGTAAATAGTCTATCTCCAGCTTTCTTGTAGGCCCCCTTTAGGTACTGGAAGGCCACAGTTAGGGCACCCCATGCCTTCTCTTCTCCAAACTGAGCAATCTCAATTCTCTCAGCCTTTCCTCGTAAGAGAGGTGCTTCATCCCTCTAATCACCTGTGAATGCACTTAAAGAAATAACCATCGAAGCACTAGCCCATACATTACATACTTTGCAAAAGGGCCAGAAAGATTTGCTGACCTGCTCTAGGCCATGCAGAAAGGTCTCTAACGCTTCCTACAGCAAATTTTCTCTCCTTCTCAAGTAGCTACCTTTTTTCATCTGTCTACCAAAAAAATTTCATCCACCTTAACCTGTGTATCTCAGTGCCTTTAAAACACTGGAAAAAGTAATAACCCCTTTTGTAGTTTCAAGAACAGAACAATTCATCTCTCAAAAAACCACATTTATTCAATGCAGCGCTTTGATGCATTCAGTTTGCCAATACCTCTATGGAGAGTAAGGGATGCTGCTGCTATCTCAGTGTTTCCTCATTCTGTGCTGAATAACCATTAAAAAAATAATATTTTACGCATCTTCCCACACCTCCTCCCCAACCTGGACATTATCAAAAATTGTCTCTACAGTTGTGTACAACGTGTCATTCTGCCTAAAGCAGTCAGCTGTCAAACCCAGGTCTGGGACAGCTGGCACAGTACTCTGACTACACAGCTGGGATTAGCAATACTTCTCAATTTGAAGCTCAAGAGGGAGTTCTTGGATAGGGTTTGTTGTTGGTTGTTTACTTGAAGATTCTTTCAACTAAAGTTTTAAGTGCTTTCATCAACAACTCATCTATTAGTCTAGACCCAGTATGTAGAAGTGTTGCCTGTTGTGTATGCAGCTAACCACCAAAGCTTTCCAATACAAGCACAGACCATTCAGATCTTAGAATTCATTTATTCATTAACAATTTGAGGGGTTGCCAACTCAATATTAAAAGTGACAGATGTTCACAAAGTAATGTCTAACAACTGCAGCAGCAGCTTTCTGATAAAACTGAAAGTAGGTTTTCACTGGCTTAACTGCCATTAGCATATCCAACATAAAGTAAGGAATACAATAAAAAGGTGAAGCACTAACAATTCACACATTTTAAATTAATTCATGTCGCCAAAGAACTGAAGAATTCTAATTGCCACTGGTAAGCTCCCATTTCTGTTTGTGTATCACTGTGGTTTTGCCTTCCCTCCTGAGGTCTACTATCCCTACATACTACATATGCCTTTTGGTTGAGCAATACCTTCCCTGAAATTTGCCGAGAACAAAACTAAACCAAAAAACTAAAATCCCTTCCCTCCCTCTGTGTAATTTGAGCTAATGCTTAGCAACAGTTAGGTGACTTCTGGGCTCCTGGTGCACAGGGGTCATCTGCAGAAGTTCCAGCTACTAACCATAACCACATACACTGAAGGAAATAATGTTGGTTGAATAACCCAAAAGGAATGACTTGGATTTCTTCAAGTCTAGCTACTCATTACTACATACAGCCACATCCTCCACTTCTCAATCTACAGGTGAAGGTAAGGTGGATTGCTTATGTTACAATTATTCCTGCAAAGGTTCAGGAACTCCTACCACTGTTCAGAGCAAATTTAAAACCTTCACATTCAGCCTTGCTTATATATAAAAATGAGCTTAATATGGTATCAACTCTCTCTCTTTCCTGAAAATCTGACAACCAACATTCACACTAAATAGAAGACTGGCAAAATCCACAGATTTATCTTTCTGCACAAAGACTGGTGAGAAATTCTTTCTCCCATGTCAGCTAATTCCTGCATTTGTGACAGAGTCAGCACTAACAAAAACAACATAAAGGAAGTAAGAGAGAAGAGAACACAAAGTTAGTGGCACAGCTCGTGTCAAAATTAAGTTTATTCTATAACCATCATATGAAATATCTCAAATGCAAAGTTGCCTGAGAGCAGGATATACCCTGGTTTTGCAGCCTTTACCAACTGTCTTCTGAATCAGGGCATCTTCCAGGCAATCAAAGAAGAAAACAAGGGTACTCCTAGCTGAGACTGTAAGAAATACCATAAAAACTAAAATCTTAATCATCAGACTCTTGCCATGTGCATTAGCAAAATTAACCCCATATAAAATGTGTTGAGTTCAGGAACTCAGCAATGAGGTTTCATAGGAAAGATGCTGTAGACAAATATTTGGGTAGCATCTTTTTCATATATATACAAACATATATATGAATTACATATATATGCAATTAAACATATATAAACTTTTACTTTCTAGAATACAATGTACCTTTATATGTTGTATACATATACACATTTTGTATATATAAATCATATGTGGGTTAAATATTTTATGTACCTAAGAGACATACCTGTTTTTTAAAAGAAGTTTATGATAACCCCAACCTGTAACACAGCTTAAGTCATGCACCGAATACTGAGTGGTTGCTGGCTTAGTAAACAGGTAAATTAACTCAAGTGAAAAGAAAACTGGGTCAATTCCAATTAATCTCTGATCTACTTTCTGATCTTATCCTTAATGGCAACTATGAATTTCAACTGTATTATCCTTGCAATTCTTTTAAAACAGGAGAAGAATGCAATTCCATCAGACAGAGTTTGACATTCAGGTACCACAGCACAAACACCGAATTTCTATTTTGTACTTTTAGGCGGTGAACGTGGTGAGTGCAGTAGGTATACACTCTAGCAAGATCTCAGGAAGGATAGCTGGAAAAGGCAGATGACAGACAGCCCTAAACTGCTCTTGTTGATAGATTTCAGCCCCTTGTCTGAGCATAACAGAACAGCAGAAGTTTGTCTCAAGTCAGTGAATCTCAGTCATAAGTCATTGATTTGGGCAGGACAGAAAGACTTCGGAGAACTCCAAAGATAAAACCTAAAGATCTTCCTAGTTATATACAAAAATAGTAAATAAAAAAGGTACGATTAAACAGCCTGAATGCACTGTTCAAACTCACATGATAGGTTACCATGAGACCTAAGCTTTCACCTTCAACAGTTCTCTGTCATTTTGCAAATGCAAAGACCCAGCTCACAAATACCAGACTTTAAAGTACACAGAACTGCTCAATGAATTTTAAGTAGCCTATGTGTAAACAAAAAAAAATTCTTTTTACACAGCA
Organism: Chaetops frenatus; assembly: GCA_013400775.1. NCBI lineage: Eukaryota > Metazoa > Chordata > Aves > Passeriformes > Picathartidae > Chaetops > Chaetops frenatus. The sequence continues at coordinate 15,876 of VZTR01019432.1, read as the reverse complement.
TAGAAATTGAGCTCATAGAATTTTCTCAGAGTAAACAAACTAAATAGAGGAAAACAAACAAGTTACAGCTTTATAGTTCAAAGTAACCTGGTTTTTCCCATCACCTTAGATGTCCTTAACCACTATATAACCTCTCATGACTGAAGAAGTTGAGTCACCACACATTAATATCATCATGCTCGAACACAGAGCTATACTTGTGAAAAACTTCATGTTACCCCTGTCTCCACAACTGGTTTGTTCTTGTGTTAAGCCACCTCATTAAATGTTCTCAAGGTAAACCCTGGCCAGTGACATCTATAAAGGCAGTACTGAGCTTTGCACCTCTTTGTATATTTACAGCTTTCAGCAACATATGGTACTTTTTGTGTGAATCACAAATGCCTGCCCACCACACTTCAAGGAGGATGAAATTCTAAGGGAATTGATGAAAAGTGTAAGAGAATTAAGAATATGAAGTTTGGGTTCAGTCCTGAAACAGACTTAATAGTTGTGGCATTCAGAAATTAAATACTCATTATTTGACTGATTTTGTGGCAACATTTTTAGCCTAGTGTGCTGCTTTTGACTGGAGTAGAATTAATTTTTTCCACAGTAGGTAGTATGGGGTTATTTTTTGGCTTTGTACTGGAAACAGTATTGGTAACACAGGGATGTTTTAGTTACTGCTCAGCAAAGTTTGCAGAGAGTTAAGGCCCTTCCTGCCTCAATCCACCCCATCAGTGAGTGGGTTGGGAGTGAACAAGGAGTTGGGAAGGGAAATAGGACAGCTGACCCCAGTGACCAAAGAGATATTCCAAACCAGATGGCAGCATGCTCTGTATATAGAGCTGAGAGACCAAGAAGGAAGAGGGGACATTTGCAGTGATGGTCTTTGTCTTCCCAAGTCATTGTTATTGTATTATGGAGCTCTGCTCTCCTGGAGATGGCTGAACACCCACCTGCCTGACCGTGGGGAGTGGCAAATTGTTACAGGGCAAAAGCTGGAGTTCAGCTCCTGTCTGTACTGTCTGTCAAATACCTCTACCAATCAGACACAACACACGTCACTCCTGTAAGGGATCATCCAGACTATAACCCAGCCAATGAGAGGGTAAGGCATGGATTTTGAACACTGCCCCTATAAATGGGGCTATCTGGAATAAACTTTCATTTTTGCTTCTGGCCACCATGGCTCCCAGCCACGCGGTCTCTGCATCTCCTTTGCCTTCAGCTGGGACCCCCCAAACCCACAGCGAATGAATTCCTTGGTGTGCTCTACTTGCATGCACAGCTTTTACTTTACCTGTTAAACTATCTTCTATCTCAACACAGGAGGTTTTTTTCAATTTTACTTTTCTGATTCTCTCCCCTGTTCCACCAAGGTGGAGTGAGCAAATGGCTATGTGGTGCTCAGTTGCCAGCTGGGGTTAAATATGTACTGGACATCCATATGAATTTCTAGTTAATCTTGCGAAAAATACTTTAATGTAGATTTGAGCCTTCCTGCTGCCAAAAATTAGAACAAATTTAGTTGAGAGTATGTCTTTTAGAAGCACTGCATTGCTCAGATGATTAACTGAGAAGAAAAGCTAATGATTCTTCAGTTGTAAAATCTTTAAACACAGTTATATGTGCAGAAAAATTGGGTTCTCTAATTTTTTTTTGTCATCTAGCTTCCTTATTACCTTCAGACTTGAGAAAGAGGAAGCAGCAGTACAAGTACTATTCCTCCACTTTAGATGTTAAACTCCTTGCCATTAATGCCCCTTCATCTCACTGGGTGCTACTGTCAGAGTTACCATATAACCCATCAGGAATTAGGTAACAAAGTCACCTCTTCAGGAGAGAAGGAATGCTGCAGCATTTTGTTCCCGAAAAAAGCTAAAGCAGCAGACAGAGATGAGACACAAGGAAGCAGAGGTAGCTGCCAGTGTAGCTCGACCCCTTTAGTGGTAGAGGGTAAGTGCCAGTTTCAGCCCTTATAGCCTGAGCTCTGAAGCAGCAGCATGACTCACTGGGCAAAGCCCCACCCCTGCCCAAAGGAGCCTCTCACTGCAGCAGGAGCCTGCAGCCAGGACAGCACAGCTCCCAGAGCCCATCCTGTTCTGCCTCCCACCACTTGCTGCAACAATTTAGTAGCCAGGACCCTGCAGGAGCAGGAAACGTGCCCTTTTCCAGATTACCTCCTAAGGTCCAGACAGGCAGAAAATAATGACATAAAATCTCTTTCAATGTACTTCACATCGTTTCCTCAAGAAAATACCTAAGAAATTGCCTGGCTCTGTAGATATAACCGTCCAGAAGTTCCAATACCAGAGAATACTTGGCGAGGCCAAGGAAATCAGAGATACCTGAACAGACACATAGGCAAGGAATTCATCTAGCTGAAGACCCACAGAAGCAGGACCAGTGCCATCAGTTTTCAACTATATCGATTACCTGCTATCCCAACACCAGCATACTGCGGATGCCAGGACAGCTCTTACCCATTTTGGAGAACACAGCACTCATGCTACATTAAGTTGAGTAAGTCACAACAGGATAATTTGAAATACCATTTAACTATTACTCCATGAACTAAAGAAAAAAATGAAAACAACATGCCAACACCTACATTTCAATTAGATGCTTGCACTTGATAAAAGACTCAAGCTAAAATTACATTCCAATTCTCTGATGTTTTTCCACTAGAAGAATTTAATGTTCCTCATACCACTATTTACCGGTTAGTCGCTTTTTGACTTACCCAGTAAATACTCCATCATAACTGTCTTGGTTTTAATAACCAGCAGCTATTCTACATTACATCATTAAATGTTTTAGAAGAGTATTATTGCTTGTAAGTGCTTAAAAAAGTGTTCAAAGGAAAAATAAAACATGAATGTTATTTTTCCAAGCATAAAAAAAGATTAGAAGTAACAGAAAAATTTCAAGATTCATTATCTTCAATGACCTACTGAACAATTCATCTGTACTAAAAAGAATAAAATACTTCTTGAAAGTGTAGAGAAGTCAAAGTAATTTATGTTTTAAATTTCCCATGTTAAAAAGGGATTGTAAAAGCAGAGCCACAAGAACAAAACTGGTTAATGAAAACATAACAATTTCTTGGCTTACAGTAAATGCTGTAATGCTTGCAACTAAAGAGTGAAAAATTACCTGCAGATGTGTTACATAAAATTTTTCTCTTTCTTTTAAGGCTGCCTTGTTAAGATAATTGTAATACTTGAATCAACAAGGAGCAGAAACTTGACTCAAGTTCACTCAGTCTAAACACAGAACCTTCAACTCCCACACCCTCCTTTCCACACCTAAGGAACTATGGGAGGCCTTGAAAATTACTTTTGCTAACATTCAGCAATAAACTGTCCATAAACTAGAAGCTGCCTTAATTTGCATTTGCACACTGCATTTTCAATTTATATCATGTTATTCACTTCCTCCATAACAGTATCACATTTTCTTCTCACATCCTTCTCTGTGCTAAATAAAGTCTCTCTTGCAGGCCAAATGAGTATTTGCTAGAATATCTTTATTCTCCGGTGCTGTCCTCTTATTATGTCCCTTATTGTCTTTATTCTTCAATCCTATACCCACCTCTTCAATACAACATGAACAAATGAGTTAAACCACTGGAAAAAGTAACTACTAGAGGTGGATTTTTGATCTCTTCATCTGTCCAGATCTAAAAAGCATGCCTTTTGAAAGGTGCACTTATGCAAAATTCAATTTTTGCATTCAATACAGGAGTGACTGAGTAAAACAACATGGTTATGATACCCAGGAAGTCAGACCAGATGACCACTTCCCTTTACATCTATAAAATGCACCTATTGTAGCACTAAAAAGTTGTAGAAAGAGAAACCACATATTAGTAGAATAGTCAATATTCAAAACTGTGGTAGTGAGCAACACACTAACATGTATTCAAATAGCACTGCAAAAGAGGTGGTATAAGTTTTTATGAAATATGATGTTAAGAGAGACATGAACTTACAGACAGTATCCTGTGGGGTCCCCAAGGGTCAGGTTCTAAAGATGTCTCACAGATTTGTCACACCTGTACAAAACTACTGCCTTTCAGCTCAGGTTTCTCACCTTATTCTCCTTTCTACCTTCAACCCTCTTGACATCAGTCCCAATAGCTTCTGTGACAGGTACTTAAGAAGCTTTCCTTTACAATGTGCTTCCATCTTCAAACACTGTTTCTAAACTGGTGTAGAGCTACATGTGCTAGAAACTCCCACTCAAAATTTGTGTCCCAAAGCTGGAGATGAGTATTTCTTCTCAATCCACAGATCAAAATACACTTCACATCAATACTCACTAACCTACCACAGCCTGTCATTGATTACACTTCCTGATTTCTGCTACTGGTCCTTGTATTCCTGTTACCACATCATTCTGGCACATAGCATACATCTAAATATATTCCCAATGTTATACTTATTTTTTTAAAGTTTCATCTTTCTGTGACCATCATAAAAATTAATAGGTGAACAAGAACCTACCTGTACTTTTCAGACAACATTGTTGGGGAAACTACTGGCACAACTGCTAGAGAAAGTAACAAATTATTATAGCCCATACCTGTTAAATAAAAAATAAAAACCCCTAGTATTTTATCTGAGACTGTAACATTCTTCCATAAATGCCAACCAAAATTTTAACTTTATTCCATAATTATGCTTCTCATCTACATGTCAAGTGAGTCTCAAATTTGAACCTGAAGTAGAAACCTCTAGAAACAGGACATGAGAAAACACAGTGAAGACCTGTCTTGCAGATACAGTACTCATCTGTGAGCCTGGACACATAAACTTTCATGGAAATCCTTGGAAGTTGCCCTCTTTCCATGCTCAATCTCACACCAAGCAGACACCATAGGAAATGATAGCAACAGTTCACAAGGAGTTCTTTAGCAGAAATTATGTGATTCTAGGTCAGCAGGCTATTCTCAAAAAACACAAACCGAGGAATTACCATTTCTGGAAGCCCACATCAGTGACTTCCAGTGGTTGGAATATACCTGAATCCAGCAGAACATGTACCTATCACCTTACAAGCATGTAAATAGCTATGGCTGAAGTACATTTTGGTATTCAGTGCATCTTAATGCAAAAAAGCCTCAGATGGAAAGGCTTAATGTAGCTGCTAATATACATTTTAGTATTATCAGCTTGCTCTTCCCTTCCATAAAAAAGAAAAAACAACTTGGGACTAACACCGGGATTTGTGACCTCACCAGAATGACCCCTGTTTTGCATTAATGAGATCTGAAGTAGTCAAATGCACGAATATTATCTGGAAGTACAGATAACACAAAACTCAGACCAGAATTGTATGTATTTACAGGGGAGAAATAGTGACTGCAAAACCAGTATTTTTCCCAGAAATAAGAGGTATATGCATCACATGAATATGCATACAGACCTATGGAGACAGAAACACATACTGTCATTTCATGTGCTGCAAGATGTGGTCTCCGTTGCGAAGCTGGTGGAAAGCTTCTACTGCATAGCTGGTGTTCTGTGACTCTCCCACTCTCACTCAGGTAAGAGTTAACAAAAACAAAATATCAACTAATATTAATTTTCCTCAGTGTGGAGATTATGGAAACAAGAAAGGCACTTTCAGCAACTCCAGTTTAAAATGAAAGGTTTCAGTACTAGCTACTATTTCAAATAGGTATAGTTCTGTGTTCTCTTCCCAGAGCACTCACAGCAAGATCTGCATTGCACAAGTACCTCAGACACACTCCTCTTCTACTCTGCTAGCAGGTAAAATTAGTTTTAAAACCACAATACTAGTGGTTTCATGGGTTGACAACAGCTTTTCTCCTCCGGTGGCCCACGTGCACAGCCTCTCTGCAAGAAGCATAGTCAATATTACCACAGAAAAATACCATGAAAGACAGTGTAAAAAAATGCTTTGTGGTCTCGGTAACATAGGGGACAAATTTGAGGGCAATTATATTGCCATTTAACTCCTCAAAAAGTTACCTATGTCATTTTGTTTCCCCATGGGTTTTCCCACTCAAGGACACCCATCTGTATACTTTTCTGAGGTATTTACTTATGCACTCCACTTTCTTCAGACATCTCTCCAGTCTGCTAGCCATCTCTTTTCAAGAACAACCTTGTTACTTCACAGAGGTCCATACAGAACATATGGGCCATAAGGAGCAGTCAAAGCAGTTTATCTTGATCTAGTGAGCATCGGCTAGATGAAGATTTCTAGCAAGAGGAACAAACACACGTAGCTCTGGCAAAGGAGAGAAACCACCCTGCATTGAAGTAAGTGGAAAACTACCACAGGAACAGTGTGGTAATGAAGAATGAGAAGACCTCTAAGACTTTCTCACCAGGCTAGCCCAAAGACATTTATAGTTAATTTGTTTTTTACTGAAATAAAGCTAGAGGCTGCAATCTTAATTGGTTTAATTTCCTTTCACTCATTCTAAGCAATGCTCCTTTCAGAGACCTTTATCCCCAGAGAATGCAGCTGTCGCTTTATCCAAGATGGAGAGCAGAGAGACCAGGCTGCAGAAAGTGAGAGATTCCATCCCAGTTGGGATGCCAACGATACAACTCCTCACAGTTGGGACACATCACAGTCTCATGGAAACATGGAATATCTGCTCCATGGAACCAAGCAGATTTCCATCTCCTGGTCAGTTAGTAGGTCGCTCTTCCCAAACAACATAGTGCACACACTTTTCCTTTTTAAAATGGCCAATTAAATTACAATCCGCAGAATATTAGCGATATTGTAATGAATTACTCCAGGACTCACTTTGGCTAATGACTGATGAATCATCACCCATAAATTTTATTTTCAAATTATCAAATGATTCAATCTGAAAATTACACAACTCAGACACAAATTTAGAAATGTGCCTCAAAATATTGTNAAATTAGTGTTGAACACTAATAATAAAAATAATAAAATAATAAAATTAGTGTTGTACACCAATACTAGAACACTACTAGTGTTGTAGTAGTATTTCACAATTTTTGCATTCAACATCTAGAACACTTTTATTTCTGTGGAGTGTAACAGGCTTTCTTCTCAACATCACATAAAAAAATTCCAGGGGACTATGTCTTCATTTTGGTGCATATTAAGTGATGTTTTCTTGATCTATGTAATGTGCCAAGTCCACATTACAAGGAGCTACCACACTCTGCTTCTTGGTATAG
>VZTR01019429.1:823708-844105 GCA_013400775.1 Chaetops frenatus | reverse complement strand
TTGCACAAACACGGGGAGCCGTGGGCAGCATCCTCGTGTCCCCGCTGTTCCCGTGGGATGCTGGCTGTGCCGCATCACAGGGGGAGGATGCAGGAGGCATCCCCGATCAGGCTCTGCCCCGGGGTACACTGCAAGGGCAGCCCCGATCCGGACACTACTCCCGAGTACCCCCCGGTGGAGGATGCTGTCCCGGACACCCTGGTGCGGACACTGACCCGGGCACCCCGCGGCCGGGCTGCTGCGGGGAGCGCTGCCCGTATCGCGGGCAAATGCTGTTCCCGGTTCAGGAACGTGCTGGGGCGTGTTAGCGGAGATTGCGACCGAATTCGGGGCTGGGCTGGTGTTTTGCCTGATAACTGCCCGCACCCTCAGGCGAAATCACCTTGCACAAGGAAAGCTGCAGTCCTTCATCTGCTCCTACCACGGCTGACATTTATGGCGCACAATCCGGTTAGGGCTGCTTTACTTAATCCCTGGACTCCCTTTGGCAGCGTTGCATAAATGGCATTAGACCCCTCCTCAGCTCTGCCTCTGTTACTCGCTGTCTTTGAATTTCTTAAAATCTTCAGCCTTGTCACTCCTTTAGCCACACACACCACCCTTACTATCACACAGACTTTGTTTTCCTCTACACATATTCTTAAACCATTTACATCCTCTTTAAATTAAATTTGCTGACAAAGCTGCCCAGCAATCCTGAACCCCACTAGCAGGTGACAGGACAGACCCACTGGGCATTAAAAAGAAGGATCTTGTTCAGCCAGCGAGTGGTGACTGATTCCCAGCTTCTTGTTCGTTCACTTATTATATCAGCTTTATATTCTAGCTTGCAAGAGCATTGGGAAAGGAAGCAACTTCGTTTTGCTCAGTAGATCTGTTGTGTGAATAAAAAGCACGAACTCGCACAACTCAGCTTGACACTTTAGATTTACAAATTCACCAAGTTTTATGGTCTAATTCATGAATATTAGTTTCAGCAATGAAGAACTGTGTCTACATATGGTATTTCATTGTTGTTATCAAGAAGGATCACAGATGTGTGCAGGACAATGCTGATGATTAAAATATGTCCTCCAAGACAACCAGTTTGGCTGATCTTTATAAAATTTCAGATGTGGTGTTACAATGACATTGGGTTTGAGTGGTGCAAGTAAATTTTTCTACAAACTGTGGGATGTGAGAACGTGGGAACAATTGTTTCATTTCTGAATCAGAGTTCTGTGTTTCTTTAAAATTTCCCCCAAATATGTTTGAGGTAAGTACAATGCAGAGTTTTTATATCCTGGCTAACCCCTGACTTTTAAAGATGCCTTAATGTCTTTTACCTTTAACAGGGAAGGATTTTGGAGAAGACTGGGCTTTGCAGCCAAATCACTTTTGGCCGATACGTGCGACAGGGACGGAAACTAGGGCTGGATCCAAAGCTCTTTATCCAGGATCTGCAGTTTAATGAAGTACCTGTGAGGGCTTATCAGCCTAAAGCTACCTTGGATGGGCCAAGGAGAGGCATCCTCTTCTTCCATGGAGGAGGCTGGGTATTCGGAAGCCTTGGTAAGATACTTCCTGGAGGAACTGTTGTAGTGTAGAAAGAATATTCTCTTCTTTTTAGAAGATTGAAATAAGATGAGGTTTCAACATGTGATCTGGAAAGTCTGAAGCCTTTCTGGGATAGACATTGGCTGTCTCAAAGCTGAGGGCGATAGCGAAGCACTAACAACAATATTTCTTTTGCAGATACCTATGAAAAGGTGTGTCGCTACCTGTCCAGGGAGAGTGACTCAGTAGTTGTGTCTGTGCAGTAAGTGAACACTACCCAGGTCTGTAGTTGGGAGATTATTGCTGCTGTGGGACTGCAGAAGAGCTGTGCTGGTTTTAGAGATGTTCTTTTTCGGCAGAGGAATTTCTTTGGGATTCAGTCAAGTCCATAAAGAGAAAAATAGCAGTAACAGAGATTTTGCAGCCCTTAACTATTCATGCCCAGAGATACTTTGAAAAGATAAAAATGGAAATATTTGGCACACTAAGGAAGTCTATAAAAGCCAATTAAAAACTTAAGTGCAAATAGTCTTCCTTGTGCTGAATATATGGACACGTAATAAGATGCTCCAAGCAATTGGCAACTATGGGAAAAGAGAATAATCACGTTGAAATACTCACATTCTAGACATATCAAGCAGAGGCACAAAATTATTACTCTTGTCAGGAGTACAGAGGGAGTTTTCAGCATCACTAGGAAGTGTACAATTCTTTGTTCAGGTCATTAATCAGATACAATCCTACTCCAGTGAGTCCTTGTGACTGAACTCACCATTTACAGCTTATCTGCCATCCCAAACAGAGGAGCACCTGTCTGGAGGCACTGAAGATCCTAACCTAGAGCCAAACCACCCCAAAATGATAGGGCTGAAGAACGGCATATAGGACCACTTCCTGGTTTCTACTACTGACATTTCCTTCTCTTGCACTTGTCTCCGCGTCGCAGGTACCGTTTGGCCCCTGAGCACAGATACCCCGCTGCATACGAAGACTGTCTGAACGCCACCCTGCACTTCCTGCAGCACCTGGAGCACTACGGCGTGGATCCTGCCCGGGTCACTGTCTGCGGGGACAGTGCTGGGGGCAACCTGGCAGCTGCTGTGAGCCAGACCCTGGCAGGCAGGTCAGACCTCCCCAGACTCCGTGCTCAGATCCTGATCTACCCAGGCCTTCAGGCCCTGGACTTCAATTTACCATCCTATCAACAAAATCGGGGAGTCCCTCTGTTATTCCGGGAACGTGCTGCTTTCTTTGCTTTGCTGTACCTCAATGGGGATGCAGTGCACATGCAAGAGGTCTTGGAAGGCTCTCATATTCCTCCAGACATGAGGCTGAAGTATAGGAAGTGGGTGAGTCCAGACAACATCCCTGAGGAATTTAAGGTCAGAGGTGTGAAGCCACTTAGGCCCACTGATTTTATAGCTGAAGTTTATGAGACAGTGAAGAGATTCTGTGAGCCCAACCTGTGCCCGCTGTTGGCTGAAGACTCTGTCGTTCACCAGCTGCCAGAATCTTTCATCCTGACCTGTGAGTACGATGTGCTGAGAGACGATGGCTTGTTGTACAAGAAGAGGCTGGAGGACAACGGGGTTCGAGTGACCTGGTACCACCTCGAGGATGGATTCCATGGAATCATAAGCCTATATGATTATTGTGGCTTCTCATTTCCATCTGGGAAAAGGGGGTTGGACAGTGTTGTTAACTTCCTGAAAAGCTTATAGTAAACATCTTAGATTCCACGAGTCTGTTCATGCCTCAACCTAGGAAAATATCTTTTTAGGATATTAAATTTCAGGGTATGGGTAGTCAATCAGGGGCAACCATTAACAATGATAAACAAGGCTCATCAGGACGTCATTCCAGCTGTTAGCTGGAACATGGAATATGCAAATCTTATACAAGCTTGTACCATGCTGCAAGCCCTTATCTTTAGCTCTGTTAGTAAAGAACAGTTCTTTGAACAGACATCCTGGTTTGTTCCAGTTGTTTAAAATAAAATATATCTGTGTGAAGAGAAACTGTATGTTAGCAGGTGTGTGGTGTGAGAATAAAACCCAGCTGACTTTAGTGGGTTATGAGCCACTGACAATAAAGTAATAAATATGATAATAATAAATAAATAGGATGCAGTGTCAAACATGGTCACTGTCACTGTGGGCACAAGAAACAAGTGGTTCCATGGCCAACATCACCCACATTTCTGAGCACCCAGGCAGGACTGGAGCCCCTTTCTGCCCCAGTTTTAGCCCTGGATTACTGGGTAATGTTTCACCCACATAACTTGAAGGACAGTTCCATCAGCCAGGGAAAGGAGTGCTGGTGGGACAGATACAATTGCATCACAGAGAGATGGGCAGGATTGGTGTAAAATTGGACCCAAATACTCTTACTACAGCTCTCGTTGGAAACTGGCTGGAGAAGAGTACAAGGGAAAGATCAGGAGAGAAAGAAGGGAAGGGTCAGGAAGATGGGGGCAGGACCAGAGTGGGTCAGAACTGTGCTGTGGGGGCAGTACAGGGCTATAGCTGTCAGTTGGAGTCCAGCCTCAGCTCACAAAAGTAGTAAGAGGAAGAAGGATAAGCATCTTTCTTGGCCTGTATTAATTAATTCTCTTTATGACCTGCCCTTCCTCTCTTGAAGCCAGGGCAGAAGCAATGCCTGAGCACAGGTTGCATTGAGGGGTTCACGTTGGAAATAATACTGGCCAATTAAAAATGGCACTTAGGGCAATCCCTTGAGGCTGCTGTGCCACTTACACACAACTGTATAGCACTATAGACTATAACATTTACCAGCATCATGCACAAGAGACTTCACTAATCCTTTCAGAATTTTATACTTATTATGACTTGGAGGATCTTTAATAATCTGGGTATCGGTGTCATTTGTTTATAGAAACACGAGCATCTTTGCTAGCAGAGCAGCTTGATAGATTTCATGCCCTGCTTAAGAGCTCAGCAAAATTTACTATTAAGACTTTTAACTTTGTAAAAACATGCCAATTAGGTTCAATATTAGAGCTGTTCAAGCAGATCCTCCTGACTCTGCTAAAATTGCTTCCTTTAGATTTTTTTTTTTCCTGGAACCAAATGCCAGACTGTGTTGCAGTCTTCTGCAGCAGAAATATAACAAAAGGTGGGGGGGGGGAGATAGGGGAAATGGTTTAATCATCCTATTCGATGCTAGTTCCCATGATGGCAGGTGAAGATATTTAAGCAAATTAAACAAACCACAGATAATTTTTCAAGTGCTATACAGTATCTTTTATTTATTCTAAGGAACCAGTCCAAAATTTTACACTGGCTGGTATTACCAGTTGACTTCACCAGCTGAGGCAAAGAGCACAGACCAGACATCTTCCCCAAAAAACACTTGTATAGATGAAGGAAGGAGCACTGGGACAGAGCTGCTGTGGTTACTGGGCTGCCCCAGCAATACTGGGTATTGTGTATCTCTCACATTTATAAACTCAGCAGCATCTCATAAAGAACAGCCTCATCTCCTTCCCAGCTCACAGACCAAACACTGAGTAGAACCACGATGGGGAAATTTGAGGTAAGGAACAGAAAATTCCCATGTGTGTGTCAACACTCTAGGCAGCAATCATCTGTGACTAATACTTAAATCCTATTTTATATATCCTTAAGCAACTGTATGTTTAAAGGAAGGTGCTGCAGCTCTGTGGCCATTAACAGGTCCCAGAGCTCCCCTGTAGGTTGGATCCCAGTGGGAATCCTTCCCGAGGCAGGAAACCAGCACATCCTGCTTGGGACTCCCCGGATGTTTCCCAGTCTGTGCTTTGGGGGTGACCAGGGCTCGTGGAGAAAACCAATGTGTGACTCCCACCTGGGACTGAGTATTGTGTCTTCAGGGCATTCCCTGGGCTCTAATACACCAGCAGCTTGCTGGTAAAATAGGATTATTTAAATCAGCACACCTCCAATTCATGCAAACAAAATGCACTTAAATAAGGCCCAGATCTTTTACAATACTTTTCCTGCAAGCATCATCTGCTAGAACATCCCTTCCACCAAGGTGCCTTTCCACCCCCAAGTGTTGTTATCATTCTCTCTAGACAGGCAGCTGGAAGGTTGGATATGCAATGCTGCTGCATGAAACCTTTAAGCAGCACAAGGCAATCAGCTTTTCACTTTCATCCTTCTTAAATGTCTGCAAATCCATGATGCAAGTATTGAAGTCACAGTGATCAGATCTCATGACATACAGATGCAGTTGCTTAAGTTAAGTGGGAATTCACTTGAAATGCAAATGCCCTTATTTTCAGGGATTAAATTATAAGTAACACAAAGACTGACAAAGGTGTGTGATATCAGTGGCAAAAATACAGTCTGACTCAAAACCACATTAAGCCATCTGAATGCTGTGCACAACAGCATCATGTGCATCTCATTTCAGGGCCTGCCACTGCAGCACTTTTCATCTGTCACAAGGAACCAAGAAGCCAAAATTTAGTGTCAGAGTGTGCTGAAAACTGCAATGGACACAGCTACAGCTTGTGCTGCCTCCCCTCCAAGGCTGGAGTGCAAGTTGGCCTGGATTCCTCAGAAGTCAGATTTCCCCATTCTTGGTAGTTCTTGGCATTGTTAATTCAATTAAATGGAGCATGGTGCACCGGTCAATATATAGATTTAGAGACAGGAACATCCTTCTGTTTAAATTCTGGAAATGGATCTTGTGATGACTTTTGGCTACTTTATTACCCAGTCATTACCTTATTTTTTGGATTAGTAAAGTAGAAACGTTATTTGTACAACAATCCTTGTTCACCACAGGAAGCACTGAAGGAGAGTGTCAATGAACAGATTTCTCTCCCCTATCCAATATCAGTTGAAAACAAGGAGAGCTATGGGATATAACTAGCAGGAGAATTAATGGAGTATAATTATCTTTCTGAATTTAAGGTACACTTGTGCTAACTTTTCAAATATCTACCAGAGAGGCTCTGAAGAATCAGGACTCCTGATTGATAACATTACTGCGTCTGTCAGTATCTAACAGTGATTTTCTCTTCCAGCCAGAGGATAGACACACATGTCCCAGGAACAAAAAGATCCCTTTTGTCCTTAATCTGCTATCAAAATACTACAAACATTCCCTCTGACAACGGTGGAGTAAAAACACCTGGACGAAAAATTTAATTATGTGATTTCTAGCATTTAATCTTGTCTCAGAATAACCCACTCTCCATGGCCATCTCGAAGACCTGACGAAAAACTGCACCAGAAAGAATTTGGGTGATGCCCAATGTCTGCCCCATTTCCTGTGAAAGCCCAACAATTTCTGCTTTTGCTACTTGTCAGCTGACACAACCACCTCAAACTCATGACCTCCCAACCAGGGATATCTTCCCTGAAATGTTGATAGAATCCTGGACTTTGAAGAGGGACACAATATCTGCAAACCATCAGGCAACTGGTGAGAGGCAGAGAAGGCAGGGATGCCCCTGTGTAAACTGCTTAGGGTGATCTTAAGCACTGCTTAATATAGCCTGCTGCTTGTGGGAGCTGCTCCATGCAGGAGGAATGAGAATTGGGTTATGCAGGCACAGGGCTTTAGACCAGTTAGAAAAAGTTGCTGGGTTACATCCTGACCTGCAGGTGGCCAGGACTATTTCAAGAAGATATTAAATAACTGAAAACAAACTTTTCATCTCTTGGTTTTTAGTCAATAATTAGTTCTAGTAAAAAGACAACCAAGCCAAAACACAAAACAAGTGGGATGGAACTTGAAAGGACATAAAACTCTTAATTACTTTGCCCTCTGTTTTTTGTTTGTTTTTTTTTTTTTTTTAATTATTATTATTTTTGCACAACTCATGATGTGTTTCTTTGAAGAAAGAGCAGAAAAGAGCCTTGTGTTATTCCACAGTATGCCTGAAACATCCAAGAATAAAGCAAATGTAGAAAACAGCTGCACACCCAAGGACAAGGTGAAGCAAGGTCCTTCCCCATGCAGGAAGCAGGCAGACTTTGATTACCCTTGGCTTTACATAGGAAACAGCACTTAACAGCAGATAATCTGCAAAGCAAACTGCATTAGCTGACGTTGCATTACCAGAGAGCAAACCTGAAAGAAATAGCTCTAGGGGGGCCTTTCCACCACTGGATAGGCCACCCTGAGACTTTGCTCCTGTGGAAGAAGTGCTGGTACACATCCAAAGTCTTATTGCTCCGATATGCAACTTCTGCATTTAAATCACACTTGGCCCAGAGCAGAGATCTGCAAAGCTCAGCTGCTCTTGGTCTGAGGCTCAACAATAAACCTGCAGCAAGTTAAAGGCTTACACTCGATATATATGGAACTAATTCAATGCAATTCATAATTTTTTGCTCGAGATTAGCAATATTATAATTATTTTTAGGAACAAGATAAAGCATATACCTTAGTCTTGGCATGGACAAGCCCCTGGCCATGGTCTGGATGGAATTTTACCTCTGCAACATTTTAGTCACTGTGATTTAGATTTGCGTTTTCAAGGCTGGGTTTTCAAGTGAAGGACATCGAGGACTCAGACGTGCAGAGCAACAGTGGCACCTATTGGCAAAGGGACTGTGGCTCTGTGAGACACCCAAAACTGTCTGGGGACAGCCCCTCAGCTGAGTGCAGGAACCAGAAAGCAGCGTCCTTAATGAAATCTTTCAGAGATGCAAGAGCCCTGGTGAATATATAGGCATTATATGGGGTTTTTTAGGCTTCAAAGCCCCGGGGAGATCAAAGGCAATTAGACAAAATTGAAAGCAAAAGAGGTGAAAGTCACTGAATCACAGGCAGCTATTAGTGCTGTGCTATTAAACACATTCTCTTGAAAACACATCTCTAAAATAATCCATAAAGAATGAATTACAATGGAATGAAAATTGGTGGATACAGAAATTTTTGTATCCACAAGGAAGTCCTCCATATTATTTTTTTTGCCACTATAGCTGTTAAAAGTGCATTTTTCTGTTTGTTCCCATCTGCTAATACTTTCTGTGACAGTAACAATGAGGCATGCACCTCTACAGCACAGCAGAGCTCAGATAATACCTAGAATACAGCTTAGAAAATGACACAAAGGTAGCCTTAATTTCACACAACTCGAATCAGTTTGCTTTAAAATCTGCTCATCAATTATTCATAATTATGAAATATTTATAACGAATGAAGCATTTAAGTTTATCATCTACTGTGCTTTTAAAAGCAAAGCTCATATATGGAAAGAAATTACTGGCTTGATGTACAGGGAATTACTGAGATGCACAAGAACCACCTATGAAATTTGTATGAAAACATTAATTCCAAAATCTGAGAGCTCCCCAGCCGCAAGTCTGATCTGTTTGTATTGAGCTATTTACAATTAAATATGCAACCGTGACACTCCGGGGAGCCCAAGGTAACCTGGTGAAATGTGTTCTGGTGGAGAGCTTCTTAAACAGGAGGATGCACAGCTCCACCAGACAGGTCAGATGGGATTAGTGATACCCAGCAGCAAAATATCTCCTTTGATCTGTTTAACTGATCAGCTGTTTTCACCTGGAAATTTAGGTGCCCAGCCAGCTTTGTGGTGAGCCCAGCTCCACCTGAACCCCTGGCAGAATGAGCCCAGGCCTGAGCTCAGGGAGGTTGGAACCAAACACCAACCAGCCTGAAACAAAACCTGAATGTATCTTTATCTCAAATATTCCGCACCAGTAAAAAATTCAGAGTATCTCTGATAATTAAGGTTTTCCTCTTCTTTTTTTCCCTACAAAATGTAGCTGACCTAAATTATCCCAGACCAAACCCCACAAAGCCCCTGAGCTGTAGCTGAAAGCAATGCTGAAAACACACAGCTGCACTAAGAATATCTCGTTTATGTTTCCTTTCTGACCATTGTGAAGGGTCACAATCCCAATTTCTGGGCCTGCATGTCTGCTTTGTGCCCATAGGCAGAGGTAAGTACAGGCATGATTGTTCCCAAGTTCTGCACTGCATTTGGCAGAAGTCAGTTGAGGTAGGAATGGCAGATAAAACTGCAAGATTCCTACACCTGTAGCTTAAAGACATGAAATCTTGCTGAGGAAAAGGGTGCTGTTTAATCAGTGACAAGAATGCTGTGCTAGAGGTTCCCTAAATAATAAATACTCCTGTTTTGTCTAACACATTTCCCAACTCACTCTAATCTTCAGAAATTACAAGGACTTTTATTTACAATAAACACACTGAACTGAGGTTATTTTGCCTGTGCTTCAAGAACACATAAATCTGAAAGAATTAAGATGCTCACAGCTGCCACAGAAAGAGGTGAGAAAACCTGAAATGTCATCATTGCAAATCTGCAATAATTCAGGAATCCATTTATTGAATAAAAATTCAGCCAAGTCATGAAAATTTGCAACAGAAATGCTGGGCTATACTGTACTATGTTCATTTTCCAAGAAGAGAAGATATTAATGAAGAAAATAGCATAACCTTATAAAGAAAAGAGACAACTAGACACATAGACATGGTGATAAAATCTCTTGAACTCGAAGACCTCTGAAGTATGGATCAAGTCTGGAACTTAAATGTTCATCTAAGCAAGTAAATGGTCATTTTATTCTGGCCCACTCTTGTAATTAATCTGTTAGTGTACAACAAACACAGCTCCTGAGAATCATTTTAATATGCAAAGGGTGATGTTTTGAGGCTGTGTCAGATTTATCCAAGTTTTGAGAAATTTTTTTTTTTTTAGTCTCAGGGCCTTGTGTTCATTCATGTCTCAAGAGAGCACCAGGCTCTTCAATTTTTTTGTGGAGCAAAGGTTTGGCTACAACTTTCTGTTATGAAAATGTTCCAGTCCTGAGTGCAGATCAGCCTTGTGTTTGAATGTCTGTGACATTAAAGAGGCAGCATGGTGGCTGGGGCTGATGCACATCTCTCAAAGCCAGCATATTTCTTGCCTTGGAGGAGATGAGTGTCAGCCTGGATGAGCTGTGTAAATAAGACAGCAGATTCTTTGGACTGAGCTCCTCAGTCAGGCCTGGGGCTTCTTCAGCAATGCTGATTGTGGCTGGCAAGGGCTGCAGTGGTTGGGAACTGTGGAGTGAGGGTGGTCACAGGGACTAAATAGCAGCGTTCTGGGAAGAAGAGAAATGGGCTCTTGACAAGAGGTTTTTCCCATGGTCAGGAGGCCTCTTGCAGAGTTACAAATATTCCTTGGAAGGTGCTTAAAAAGAGCTCTCCAAGTCAGTGAACTGGTAAAACAACCTCACTGGTCTGAGTTTGAGCACTGCCTGATGGGACACAAAGGCTGCCAGTCCTGTCCTCCTAACCTGCACATCCCACTGCACTGATTCCTCTGGGACTGGGATTCAGACTTGTTCCTTCTTCCACAGGAATATGAAAAAGCCTCCTCCGATGTCACTTACACAAGGCATATATCCCTCACAAAGCTTGTTTTGTATTTAAATATTTATTTTTCATATTAGTAAAAAAACATCAAATTGTCATTACTAACTAGGCCTTCTATAAATTTTTGCACTGTTTGTTGCACTGACCTGATCAGTTCTTCAGAGGCACCATCTTAAACCCATGCCATTGATACACTTTTGCTCCCCCCATAAAGCCAAGCAGATTTCACTTGCCGCACCCCTGTGATGACAATCTCACTGCCATGAGGAGTTGAAACTCTTCAGGGGAAAAATTAATAGCTTTTCAAAAGAATTAATATTTGGTCCTTCTATTCTAGACAGTGTGGCTTTCCTCACAGTAAAGCAATCACCCATCAGCAGGAACTGCAGTTCCCATGAGGAATTTCCTCAAACAGCAAATACCTGAAGCAGGAACTGCATCACCCAGCTCTGGCCAGGGGCACAGTGGACCACATGCACTGATCCCAGTGAGACCAAGTTAACCATTAAATACAGTAAGGCCCTGCTCACTCACCTGAACAAAGACTGTATAAACTCCCCCAAACATGACACGTTCTTTGCAGAAACATCTTACTGGTTTATACTTCACAGTCGTATTTCAAAGGAACCACTTATCTCCAAGAGCAGCTGAAAGCAACAAAATTGTACCAGCACATCCTGAGCCTGCTTTATGCTATGAGCAGACTTTGATGAAGACATTTCCTTAGTTTCCTTTTTTCTTGCTTTGCTATGATTTAAAACTTACACAAGTTCAAAAGGCAGTTTGAGGGAAATTTTCATTCACAAAGGAATAAGTTTGGATTACTGAAGAAGTGTTGCAGAATGGAATTACCTTTTTTTATATGTAACTGTGATGTAACTCTAAAGTTTATTGGTGCAGAGAAGAACTGCCCTGACAGGGTACAATTGATATAATTTTGTAGTTGCAGTGATGGGAACATTTGCTCTGGGTAGAGGAGGACCCAAGTTCTATTCAACAATTCTCCATAAGGAAATTGTTACATAAATACAAAAGTAGTTTTTTGGGAGCAATAATGTTTGTTAAGAAAGAAAAAATCTCTGGGCACAGTCATTTTAGAGGGATTTGCTCTCTATTGCCACATATTCTTTCAATTGTGAGAACCCCTGAGGACTGAATCCAAGAAATAGATCCCAGAAATGTTGCTCCCAGTTTTCAGGTGGAAGTTGGGCTCATTAAGCAGAACTTTCTGTAAACACATGGAGAGCCCCAGGCCCTGAGAGCTCCCAAATCTCCCAGCTCTTCAATATTCCATCAGCACTTTAAAAAACACCCTGAACAAGCCAGTCCACTTCTTTAAAATAAGAACCCAGGACTGGCTGTGAAAATATCTACTTACCTGCTCCAGTGCTGTAAATATGTAATTTAGGCTGCTGTCTCATGACACATTTTGTGTCTAATTTAAGGAACTTAGTGTTTGGACAGGAGGATCTGGACGCCTGTCAGGTAAATACTACAAGCTGTAAATTTTCACAGCAGAGTTAACACTAAATTTGGTTAGCACCGTATATAAAGTGATCATTGACCTGATGGAGCCCTTGTCTTTGACAGTGGTTAGCCTGAGAGGAAGTTAAGGGTCCATGGAGGAATGAGCCACAGTCTCCTTTAAGTCCCAAACAACTCCAGTCTCCTGTGGGAACCTGAACATCCTTGATCTCAGTGCTTGCAGATTCTGCTGCTGTGGAAGGTGGGAGTGCTGTCCTCCCAGCTCACCTCAAGGTGGGTATCCTAGGCTGACTGTATGATGCTTTTATCTCCATTTGTCTGTTCAGCCCAGAAATAAGATTGACACCTTTAAGACTGGATCTGAAAGCAAGGTGGGTAGGAGAACCAAGCAGTGGAACACCTGGGGCAGTTGTTTTCAAAACATAGAGATAACACCTTCAGCATTGCTTCTCCT
The DNA here is from genome assembly GCA_013400775.1 of Chaetops frenatus. Taxonomy (NCBI): domain Eukaryota; kingdom Metazoa; phylum Chordata; class Aves; order Passeriformes; family Picathartidae; genus Chaetops; species Chaetops frenatus. Next base: position 831,258 of record VZTR01019429.1, on the reverse strand, counting down.
GGCCTCTGTGTGGTCTGCACAGACAGCAGAGAGCTCTCTTTTGGTGGTTTTGTTGTTTTGTTTTGTTTTGTTTTGTTTTGTTTTGTTTTTAAATTTATTTCTTAATTAATGAGCTGAGGTCAAAACTTCTGCTATTGTTCGATTCAGAGACACCAGGACCATCACCCAGGGTCCTCCCCCCCCACAATCCTGCAGTGAGGACACCAGACCCAAGCCTTGGAGAGGGAGGGAGAGAGAAACTTGGGCCTTGGAGAGATTGAGACTGAGAGACTGAGACAAAACCGAGGGCACACCCACGGAAAAGGACTTTTCTGAATTTGCCATCTCTCCAGAATGGCCAGAGGGTTCATTGTGTAGTATTGTTCATTCTTTATGCTTGTGGGATTTTGTTTGTTAAATCAATATTTTTTTCCACTTTTCTCCAAGGAAATCTATTTCCCAAACCAGCTGGGTGGAGGGGTGGCTTGGATCTGCTTCTCTGGAGGGACCCCTTTGGAGGTTTCCTTCTGGATTTTCCCCAAACCAGGACAGTGGGGAACAAGCACCCCCAACAGGAAAGTGTTCATGGAGAAGAGTCTTAAGGGCCAGGCACTGCCTCAGCTGCTTGAGTGCCTCAGCCTAGCAGCACACAAGGAGAAAATCTTGGATTTTCAGAGTTACAAATAAAGCAATTTTGAGTTCCTGCAGTGATAGAGAAGCCATGGCTTTGCACATGCTGGCTGCTGCTAACTGCCCACAGAGTCAGGGTTCTAATTTAAACTTCTCACTTGAAGATATCTGGAGGGATGCTGGGAACCCCCACTGGTTTGGACAGGCAAACCTGCATTTTTCTTCTGTTCCCTCAAATGCTTGAGCTTTGAAAGCACCTTTAATTATGACAGTCATAACCTTTAGTTAAGTCAGTGCTCTCACTGAACAGCCCAGTCTCCATCCTTTGTATTATTAGTAATTTTCCTTTAAAATACGTACTTAGCACAATCCCAGGGTTTGTTTTTGCAAGGCAGGTGTGGATGCTCTTCATCACTACCTGCTGCAGGGACAGTCTGCATTCCTGCTGTTAATATAAATATTGAAAGCAAAGCACTGAACTGAGCCCCTCGGGTGTTTTTTAGGCTTTAACACAAGAACCCCACTGGTAACAGAACGCCAGTAAAATCCCAGCCAGGTTAGAGTGACCACCCGGGCGCTGTAGGCGTAGAGGGGAGCAGCAGGTGGCAGAATTGAATCGGCTTTGGTGCTCCTGATGCCTGGACTCTGACAGTGTTGATGGGAGCTGCCCCTGGCCCCTGCCCCGCTCCCCCCGGCCATCGCTGCCCACCGAGGCTCAGCTCAGGCTCTGCAAAGGTCCCAGAGGGCCAGAGCCCTCTGTGTTGTCAGGGAAATGAGTCCCCCTCTTGAGGAGAAGGAATTTCTGCGTGTTCCTTCAAACCCTGCCACACCTCTGCTCAGAGGATGCAGCTTCTCCAGTGTTTTGCAATCCCTGGGGGTGAAAGGTGCCATTGTTATTATTCTTATTTCTATTAAGAGTAGAAATGAGGTCAAAGCAGGATTGAAAGTAAACTGGGCTTGATTTTGTGCAACCGGCACAAAAGCAACCCTTTTCTTTACAGATTAAGTCACACCCTGCCCAATTAGCCAGTCTCAACCTGGAAACCAAGAGCTGTCTTGGTTAGATTTTGGTGGCAGATCTCTGTGTAGCACCACTCAATGTTCACTGCTCCGTGGCTGACAGAGAAGGGAGCAGGAGGGCTCACTCTCCTCCATGGATAATTTTCTTCTGGGTTTACTCAATGCCCTCACTAAAGCATACATGGAAGGAAACCCATGGATGCAGACAGCCCAAAATGGCCTGCTAAGTTTTAACATGAACTCTTTAATTGTCACACAAATCCCTGCGGTTTACACACTGGCCACTTCCACCTTTCACACAGCATGTTTTAATTTTTGTCACTGTTTTTGCTATATCTGAGAAATGCTGCCTGCAGTTTTCACTTGGCCCTTTGTCAGTGATGAAATCACAGGGAGGGGATGTGCCAGCAGCCAGTCAGCAGCAGAAATAACACAGGCATTTTCACTCTTATTTCCATATTTTAAACCCTTGACTAGACTTTCTCCCTGTGCATGGAGCAAAGTGCTATGGTTGATTGTTCAGACAGCTCTGTCAGCCTGTGTTTCCATGAGCAGAGTCAGGCTGGGCTCTTGGGCTCTACCTGTCCCCTGATTAATGAGCCTTTGCTCTGGCTGGGCATTTCACAGAAAACGCTGATTTTCTATTTATAGGCACTATTTGCAATGCCACCTCTGTGGCATTGAAGTTCATAATCAGCAAACTGCTACAGGGCAAAATATGTTCCAATTAATATTAAATGAGCAATGTGTTATATTTTTTCCTCTTTTTTTTTTTTTTAAGAACTGATAATGAGGAAAATCAAAATAACATCTTCCAGTGAACCAGTGACAGATCTAAGGTGTTAAAAGTTTAAATCCGAACACAAAGCACTCTCAATCCCCCAAATATCAACCCCGTTAATGGGAAAATGTCAAAAATGCCTGTGAGGTTTCAGATGGCCTTTAAAAAGCAGAACACTGGCACCAAAAACCTGAAATAATGGACCAGCTTGTTACCAAGCTGGAATAAATTTTGTGGTTTTTTAAGGTGAATGTAACTTTGGCTTATGGTGCTGGTTTGACAGTCTTGGAAATCACAGGCTTCTGTTTCTGCCTCGAGCTAAGACAGCAGGCGCAGAGGCAGGGAGAATTTATGCAGAATGCTCTAATTTTATTCAGATTTGTTAGAATAAAAAAGTGTATTTAGCTTCAGATGGCAAGAAATAGCAGCTTTTAAATCATGCGTTTTGCAGAGATTACCGCTGTGGAATCTAAGGGGCAGAATTTGCTGGCTTCATAGTTAAAATAACATTTTTCTTTCCTTAAAACACATTGAGTCATAGCAAACTTACAGGCCTATTTTAAGGAGACCCACTGTTGAAAATTCTTGTCTTTTTTTAGAATTCTGCAGAAATTATTTCTTTATTTTCCCATATCCTTTGGAATTCCTGTGTAAGGAGTACAGCAGATGGCCTATATAAGATAAATATTGACATGTAGATTTATTGTTGGATCAGCCAGGGTATGACTAAGCTGGAATACCTGAGCAAAGATTCCCTCTGAAACCAGCATTTGTCATTGTCTTTATACTCTGCTGGAAATGGCATCATAAAATATATAGCACAGCAAGGTTATTTCCAGGGGAAAATCAGGAATTCTACATCATGAGATGAATTACATACAATATGGTCCAAAGTAAATTGAAAACAGTGGAAGTCTTTCAACTGGCTGTGAAAGACTTATGGTCAGGCTGCTACCATACAGTTCTTAGAACTAACCCTTGTGGACAAATATAATTCTATTTTTAGACCATGATGATTCCCAAGAAGTCCCTCTTTTCATGCATACACTTCTCCAGTTGTGATTCGAAGTTTTGGAGTGCAGTTTCCCCTATCACCCCACTTTTTCTGTGTAGATTAAATCCCACTCTGCCCAATTCTCCCATCCCAATCTCAAAACCAAGACCTGTCATGGGTAGATTTTGGTGGCAGATCTCTGTGTAGCACCGCTTGGTGTTTTTCCTTTGGCTTTGGAGGAAGAGGCCCCTAGTTGAAAGCTGGATGCTCCCTGTGCCTTCTTCTCCTCCTTTCTGTAAATAAACACAAGATGTTTAACCAAAAGATACCCAACTGTGTTTAAATGTCCCCAAAAGCAAGTTCTGGCAGCAATGGGGACATGAATGGCTCTGCAGACACATCACTGATATGAGCTCAGCGTTAGAAACACAGTGACTTTTAAGGTGTTTTTTACAAAAAAAACCCTGCAAGTCTCCACTTCCTAAAGCAAGGGGTCGATTCCCTGCTGCAGAGCACAGAGCTCAACCCTTTTGGTGGGTGTTGCAGCATGGGCCACAGGCAGGGCTGCTGCAATGAGATGGTTCCTGTGGCCCCAGGCTGGCTCACAGCTCCCACAGCCTCATGTCTGGGTGCTGTAAATAGGAACAGTGCTCACCCTGCCAGCTCCCACCCAGCAGAGCAGCATTTCCCACTTCAGCATCAGCAACTCTCCTTCCAAAGCTCACAGGTGACACCCTCACCCCAGTGAAGTAAAAGCCTCGTTTATCCAAATCTGCTAGAAATGCAAAAAAGATCCCCAATTTTTCATTTCTTCCCCTTTCACAGAGAGGGGAAGGCAGTAACCATTCACTTACACCCAAACTTTTGCTAGCAGGAGTTTGATTTCAGAGACAATTGCCTTTGAGCCTTACAGAAATGTGCAAAACCTGTGTTTGCAGAGGTTACTTGAACACTTGTGCCACCTGGGAAACCAATTCCAGAAACACGTGCCTTGAAAAATAGAATTTATAGAAAGACAGCTGTGGATGCTCCACATCCACCCCCAGATATTTGATCAGGCAGCCTAAACTGTGACAGGCTCTGGCCACCTACTTATGGCAGCTGTTTTCATCATCTCCTAAATATATTCATTTCACAGGGGAGGCAGAATACAGAAAAACCTGCAGGTCTCCACTCAGTAAAGTAGGGGCTCAGTTCCCTAACTCATCTGGGAAAAGTACCAAAAGGAGACTGTAACAGTCACCTTCCAGCCAGCAGATGAGATTGTATTGTGTGTGCATCCCAAAATAAAGATCATGTGAATGCTCTACTTGGCCAAGAAAATCGAGATAATTAGGAAAGGGAATCTTTTTTATGTTGATCTATTGATTGACATATTCTGCCCTACCTTAAAAATGCCCTGAGATGAGGAAATTGCAGGTATCTGAGGGCTTTTTTACTTCTTTGCTGTTCAAAAACCTCATATAAACCAAAGGGCTTCTGCCTAAACTTCAGGAGCTTTTGGATTTAGTACCACACTTACAGCAAGCAGATGTTTCTCAACCAATATTGAAGTTGTTCCTCAGTTAGGGAGGAAGAAGGGAGGAAGAGGAAGAGAGAAATCTGAATTTGCCACACACTTAATTTTACCTCCCAGGGCAACAGTGTTTGCACAAGCAAAGGCAGCTGCTGGTTTTATAATTAATAAAACCAAGAAAACCAATTAGAGCTTTACCTGTAAACCAATGATTTTATTTTCAAAGTCTAGAAAAACAAAGTAATAATCGTATTTATATAGTAGATAATGGAATAAGGCTTATTTCACTGTGAAAATACCTTGCTGCCCATAGGTGTGATAAAATTCCTACTGTAAACTGGGGCCCTTTATGGCTACTCTTTTTGACTTTTCTGCATCTGTCACTGCACAAGTGAGTTTACAAAGAAGGTATTTGGGGCAGGCAGAGTTTATCTCCCTGTTGTAACACCCCCTTGGGTGCTGATGATTATTCAGCAGGCAGGTCAGTGCTATTTTACGTTTTGCAGATATGCTTGTTTTATTGGCAAATTTCAAGCTTTCTGAGCCCAGAGACTGCCTATTTCTCCTCCCACTTCTGCTTTTGTCTTGATTTTTTTGTTTGAACGTTGTTGTCCTTTTAACCTGGGCACTGTACAGAGATCCTGACCTTTGGCTGGAATGAGGATGCAGCTTGGGAGAGACAGAGCTCCTGGAACCTGCTGAAGGGGGAGATGCTGGAGGGGAAGGACAACCTCAAGTTCATGATCCCTTTCAAGTGAACCCCTAGCAAACACATTTCACTGAGTCATCCACCAAAAAGGAAAAAAAAAACCAACCTAAGAATTCTTGCTGATCGTTTTTTCCCTTTCATTTTAGATAAACATAATGCTGGGTTGGATATACCCAGCCAAATGTTTTCTGAATTGGGAATCTCCCAAGCTTTTTTATTTAAAGAGCTCTTGATATTTTTTTTTCCAGTAAGTCAGCATTACTCTGCAGCAAACACTGAGCTGTTCCTAACCTTGCTGAGTGTGATCCCCTCTGAAAGTCACTCTGCAATCAAATGTGCTGGGATTTCATCACCGTAATTTGCCACACTGTCAGAAATAGGCTTCTCATGCTGCTGTCAGTGGTATCATGTGAACCTCACTGGGTGTCTGTGCCCTTCAGATGAGAGCCAGGGCAGGGAGAGAGGAAGAGGGGGGAAAAGGGGAGAGGAAGAGGGGGAAAAAGGGGAGAGGAAGAGGGAGAAAAGGGGAGAGGAAGAGGGGGAAAAAGAGAAGAGGAGAACTCCTGAAAGTTCAGTACTGCCTCTGGCTGAAGAGGGGAGCAGGGAGCTCCTGTTTGTGGTGTGGGTACCTCCTTAAACATCAGTAATGTTGGCTGGGTAAAGTAGTTGCTTTTTTTTTTCCCCAGTTTGCCTGAGGTGTCTGAAAATTTGCTCCTGTTGTCTCTCATTTTACAGAATGTGGCAACTACTGATTTCCAACACCACAAGACAGACATTTTTCCCAGTGCCCACAGGCTGTTAGCAGATCTTGACTGATTATTCAGATTTTAAAAATATATTTACATCCCTTTTTTCTGTTTTACAAAAGTTTTTGTAAGTAGTTTCCTAAGCTTTTCCTGTTAAAAGTGTTAGAGTTTTGAAATTCCCAGACAGAGCTTTATTTAAAGAAGCAATAGGTAACATCCTTTAAAAGGGGCTCTCAGCTGTACTCACACAGCTGGAACTGTGCTCTTCTCAAAACTTTCTCCTGTAAAGTCACACACTTAGCAAACCTTCTAGTCATTTCTGTGGTTGTGCCAGTGAATCAGGGAAAAAAAAGAAACATTTTGTATCTTAGATTGACCAAAGCAACTTGAATGCTAGAAATGAGTGAACTTTTACAGTGGCATGTGTCCTTTGCTGATGTGATTGATCTCAAAGATTGTCCAGAAGCCAATTTTTATTGATTAAAAAGAGAGAAATATATTAGTCTGGTCATTCCATAAATTCTAGCAATAAGCATAAAATAACAGCTTAAACCTGCAGATTTGCTTGGACTCTGGATTAGATGCATTGGGCCCGAAGAGGATAAATCTTCATGGATAAAGCTTTAATCCTCATAGCAGTTCAAGATATTTTTGCACAGCATGGGGAGGGAAAGGAAGAGGAAAAAGGACTCACTAAACCAACATAGTCCAAAGCTATTATATTGGTAATGGCTATAAAGTCCCTGCTTGGGTTTTTAAAAACTTTTCTCCACAAGAACTCATATTGCACACGAGATCTGGCCCTCGCATCGAGAGCTAATGCTAAACTTAAGATTTAGAATCTTTAAACATACTGAAGGTATCTGGGTGCCTCCAGTTTTTGGCATTTTCCAGGCTGCAGCTGCTCAGCACATTCAGGTCCTGTTCCTCAGAATGTCTCTTAGAATGTGTCATTACTTTAGAAAGTGCTTGCTTAAATCTTTTTGTTGTTTTAAGAATTGATTTTTTAAATTGTCTGAGACATCAATGCTTTGGGGGAACTTCCCTGTGAATGAATCAGCAATTTAAAATTATCAAATTGATGTCATAGTTTTGACACTTAGTGGGGATATCTCGTTCAGTAATCAGTAACACTTTTTGTTTAATTTAAACCTCTCCAGGCTTTTATCTGGAAA